>JAPQNM010000041.1:8771005-8773505 GCA_029783475.1 Metacarcinus magister | reverse complement strand
CCCCTGCCACAGCCCCTGCCACGGCCCCTGCCACGGACCTGCAACAACCACCACCACCACCATCATCATAAGAACAACAAAGCAATAGACTTTCTCCTCCTCCTCCTCCTCCTCCTCCTCCTCCTCCTCCTCCTCCTCTTCCACTTCTTCTCAGTGCTCCTCCTCTTCCTCCATTTCTTCATCTTACTACTACACACACACACACACACACACACACACATACCTATAACATCGACATAATCTCAAGGACACGAACTTAAACCAATCACCACCACCTCCTCCTCCACCTCTTCCTCCACCTCCTCCTCCTCCAGGTAGGAATGAAGTACCAGATAGAATAATGAGTCTTGATAGGCAGGTGTGAGCTGATTGGATGAAAAAACTCGCCTCTGGAAGCATGGATTAAGTTGATTTGGTCTTCAGTCTCACTTGGATTGGAAGAATTATGATTACTGATTAGTGAATATATCTTGTCTTCTGATCTATTTTTTTATTTTATTTATTTTTTGGTTAAATTTATTCTTATTTTTGGGTTGGGTTTATTGAGTTCGTTCGTTGGTGTGTGTGTGTGTGTGTGTGTGTGTGTGTGTGTGTGTGTGTGTGTGTGTGTGTGTGTGTGTGTGTGTGTGTGTGTGTGTGTGTGTGTGTGTGTGTGTGTGTCTTTATTGCACGTGTATTAAATCTGGGGTTTTTTTGTGTGTATACATGTGCGTGTCACTTTGTACCCACACATGACTGTTTCTTGTGTATGAAGGATGAAAAGTCAAGGTCAGGAGGAGGAGGAGGAGGAGGAGGAGGACCAAAATCACGAATAATAATAATAATAATAATAATAATAATAATAATAATAATAATAATATAGATACATAGAAGACGAATGACAAATCAGATAGATAAGATAATGTATCCTCACCCAAATTCTCTCTCTCTCTCTCTCTCTCTCTCTCTCTCTCTCTCTCTCTCTCTCTCTCTCTCTCTCTCTCTCTCTCTCTCTCTCTCTCTCTGTTTTCTCCCTTGTAGCTGTCTCTTCGCCTCTGTCTTCCTGTCTTTCACTGTCTACCTTTCCGTCCACCTGTCTCTTTACCTGTCTATTGGTGCCGTATCTTAGCTGTCATTCCTGTCACTCTTAGTCCGTCTGTCTGTCTGTCTGTTTATTTTCTTTCTCCGTCTGTCTGTTTGTTTATATTTGTTTCTTCTTTATCAACGGGATTACATTGGCATTACGCTCTGTCAATTGTTATGTCTCTCTCTCTCTCTCTCTCTCTCTCTCTCTCTCTCTCTCTCTCTCTCTCTCTCTCTCTCTCTCTCTCTCTCTCTCTCTCGCTCGCTCGCTCGTAACCCCTGCGTCTCTCTCTCTCATTGCACGTCACTCAACTCTGCCTCCCCCCCTTCCCCTTCCCCCTCCCCCTCCACCCCCACCCACCCCCCCCTTTCCATCCGAGCCTATTCCCTTAAGGCAAATTCACCCAAACCGGTTCGCGCTATTTTTAAACTTTTCTTCTTCTTCTTCTTCTTCTTCTTGTTTTTCTTCTTTTTCCTTATTTGTATCCCTACCTACTCCTCCCTCTCTCTCTCTCTCTCTCTCTCTTCCCCTTCCTTCACAGTTTCTTACCTACCTCTCTCTCTCTCTCTCTCTCTCTCTCTCTCTCTCTCTCTCTCTCTCTCTCTCTCTCTCTCTCTCTCTCTCTCTCTCTCTCTCTCTCTCTCTCTGACCCTTCCTCCTCCTCCCTCGCTCAGCTTCTTACCTTTTTTCACCTCCCCCCCCCTTCTCTCTCTCTCTCTCTCTCTCTCTCTCTCTCTCTCTCTCTCTCTCTCTCTCTCTCTCTCTCTCTCTCACTTGCTTCCTGCCTAATTTTTGTTCATTGCAGACTTCTTTCTAATATTGGAAGAGGAGGAGGAGGAGGAGGAGGAGGAGGAGGAGGAGGAGGAGGAGGAGGAGGAGGAGGAGGAGGAGGAGATGAAAGGAAGGGAAGGAAATAGGAGCTAAAGAGGAGGAAGGAAGGAAGGGAAGGGGAAGGGGAAGGGGAAAGGAAGGGGAGGAAGGAAGGGAAGGAGAGGGAAGGGAGGGAAGGAAGGGAAGGGGAAAGGGAAGGGAAGGGAAGGGGAAAGGGAGGGGAAGGCTTGCTGTTCTTACCAAGTGTGTGTGTGTGTGTGTGTGTGTGTGTGTGTGTGTGGTGTGTGTGTGTGTGTGTGTGTGTGTGTGTGTAAATGCCCTTGTTACTTTGACCAATCAGAGGATAACTGTCACACTTTTCTCCTCCTCCTCCTCCTCCTCCTCCTCCTCCTCCTCCTCCTCCTCCTCAAATTCTTCCTCTATCTCCCCTTCACCATTACCTACATTACTTATTCATCATCTTCTTCTTTTCCTTCTTCTTCTTCTTCTTCTTCTTCCTCTTCTTATCCTTATTACTATTATTATTATTATTTATATCATTGCAATTTCCATCAAAATCTTATTCCTCCTCCTCCTCCTTTTTTTTCATATCTTATGGATAGAATT
>JAPQNM010000041.1:8758505-8763505 GCA_029783475.1 Metacarcinus magister | reverse complement strand
TGTGGAAAAATAGCCTGTATATTAAATTTGAGTTGAGATTTGACATTTACAAGCGTGTTAATGGGTATATAAGAGAGAGAGAGAGAGAGAGAGAGAGAGAGAGAGAGAGAGAGAGAGAGAGAGAGAGAGAGAGAGAGAGAGAGAGAGAGAGAGAGAGAGAGAGAGAGAGAGAGACTACAATACACAGCTTTGAATATAAATTTTCAACGAAGGAATGAACAGATTGGACAAGGCAGAAGACAGAGAGAGAAAGGCAGGAAGGAAGGAAGGAAGGAAGGAAGGAGGAGGAGGGGGTGAGAAAAAAGTTCATTATCTTCCTTAAAATATCTATTGCATTACATTTATTGCATTATTAACTCGTTTCAATAACAAATTAATAGGATATGGTAGGTATCAGTAACCCACGTATATTCCTACACACTCCTTGCTAACACACATTCTTAACTTCCGCGTATATTCTTGCAATGACTCTTTCAGCTGATTTCATTTCATGCTAATCTATATAAAATGTCTTCCTCTATTCAATGGTATAGAGAGTTAGTTGAAAGCGATGCCAGGAAGAGATATATTATCAAAAATATGTGAAAAGCGCGGGAAATCTATCAGCTGTTTTGAGATGGAAGAAAAACGAAGAAGAATCTCAGTTTTCTCCAATTTTTAAGGGATAACTTTTTACTGATTAGGATTTGTTACGAGAAGCAAACTTTTACCTGTGTTATTTACTATTACTACTACTACTACTACTACTACTACTACTACTACTACTACTACTACTACTACTACTACTACTATTACTATTACTATTACTACTACTACTACTACTACAGGAAGTTTTCATTAATTACAACCATTAGGAATTGAGCGAGTGAGTGGGCGTTAGCGTCTCTCTCTCTCTCTCTCTCTCTCTCTCTCTCTCTCTCTCTCTCTCTCTCTCTCTCTCTCTCTCTCTCTCTGACCATCCTGTTGGCATTGAAACCCGTGCAAGAAGGGCGTTTCAGACAACTCCTCGATGCAACTATTATCATTATTATTATTATTACTCAACTCTTTTCCTCCTTTGCATCCCACAACACTGCTATCTCTCTCTCTCTCTCTCTCTCTCTCTCTCTCTCTCTCTCTCTCTCTCTCTCTCTCTCTCTCTCTCTCTCTCTCTCTCTCTCTCTCTCTTTGTTCTTCATATTTCCTCTTTCTTCCTCCTCCATGTCCTTAACTCTTCCTTCCTTCCTTTCCTCCTCCTCCTCCTCCTCTTCTTCTTCCTTGACATGCATATTATTCGTCATAATCATCATCATCATCATTTTTGTATTCAGCTTGCCATCTCCTCCTCCTCCTCCTCCTCCTCCTCCTCCTCCTCCTCCTCCTCCTCCTCCTCCTCCTCCTTTCTACGTACTCCTCTTCCCTTACTTCATCTTCCTTTCTTCCTCTTCCAAATAACATAATAGAAGTTTTCTTAAGATGAAGATATGATTCTAAGGCCTTTTATTTCTCCCTTTCTTTCCCTCCCTCTCTCCCTCCCTTCTTTCCCTCCCTCCCTTCTTCCCTCCTACCCTCTCTCCCTTCCTCCCTTCCTTTCTTCTCTATCTCCTACCCTCCTTCCTACCTTCTTTCTCTCCTTCCCTACCTCCCTTCCTTCTCTCCCTTTCTCCCTCCCTCCCTCCCTTCTATCTTAATTTCTTTATAATGCGGAGAGAGAGAGAGAGAGAGAGAGAGAGAGAGAGAGAGAGAGAGAGAGAGAGAGAGAGAGAGAGAGAGAGAGAGAGAGAGAGAATCAGTATTAGAATCAAAGGTTTTCTATGCAATTTCAGTGTTATTAACCTACCCACACACACACACACACACACACACACACACACACACACACACACACACACACACACACACACACACACACACACACAAAATAAACTCTGTGCAATGTTAAAATATGATACCCAGTTACTCTTCCCTCCCCTTCCCTTCCCTTCCCTTCCCTCCCTTTCTCTCCCCTTCCCCTCCCCTCCTTCCTCTCACCTCCCCTTCTTCCCCTTCCCTCTCCTCCTTTGCATTCCCTTCCACTTCCCACCAAATTTACTACGCATTACCTTCCTCCTCCTCTCCTCCTCCTCCTCCTCCTCCTCCTCCTCTTCTTCAGTAGCGATCACGTGAGAAGAGGCAGGTGGTCACTACTACTACTACTCCTCCTGCTCCTCCTCCTCCTCCTCCTCCTCCTCTTCCTCTTCCTCTTCCTCTTCCTCTTCCTCCTCCTCCTCCTCCTCCTCCTCCTCCGCCAGATGGCTCAGTAATGACGTAATATATAGTTTGGTTTATGACGTCATCAAATCAATCAGCCAATCAGGTGCCTTGTTGCCCCTAAAATGCGATTGTGTTCTGTGTTGTGATTGGTTAAGGTTCTCTAAGGTTTTAATTCGAGTGATTGGATTGGTTATTGAGAATACGAGACAGCCAATGAGAGTGTGAGTTTAGTTTGTCTTTTTTTTTCTATTTTTTTTTGTATTTAATTTTTTTTTATATAAAGGGAAGAAATTATTACTTTTTATAGTTATTTCCTGATGATTGTCTCGCTTTCTCTCTCTCTCTCTCTCTCTCTCTCTCTCTCTCTCTCTCTCTCTCTCTCTCTCTCTCTCTCTCTCTCTCTCTCTCTTAATCATTACCCTAATTAATCAGTCATTCAATCTATCACACACACACACACACACACACACACACACACACACACACACACACACACACACACACACACACACACACACACACACACACACACACACACACACACACACACTTTTAATTCTTTGATATTCTTTGCTCATAAATAATCACTCGTCTTAATTAGTTAGTGATTACACCTGTCTACCTGAGCGAGCGAGAGAGAGAGAGAGAGAGAGAGAGAGAGAGAGAGAGAGAGAGAGAGAGAGAGAGAGAGAGAGAGAGAGAGAGAGAGAGGGTAGACAGATAGACACACACATATATAGACATCATTAGGTCATAATTGCCTCTATCATTTTAAAAGGAAAGTTTACAAATTACTCTCGTGGGTAATTTGATGTAATTTCGTGAATCTATAATTAGCAGAACAAGTCTTAGTAGAAGGAAAATTATTAGGGAAGGTAAGGGAAGGGAAGGGAAGGGAAGGGAAGGGAAGGGAAGGGAAGGGAAGGGAAAGAAAGGGAAGGAGGCTAGTAAGGTCTGTATTATTCACTATTATTCCTCCCTTATCCCTTCCCTTTACTCTTTATCTGTCTATTTGTATATCTGTCTGTCTGGCTGTCTGTCTGTCTGGGGCACTGTCTAGCTGGCTGTCTGTCTGTCTGGGGCACTGTCTAGCTGTCTGTCTGTCTGTCTGTCTGGCTGGCTGGCTGGCTGGCTGGCTGTCTGGGGCACTGTCTGGCTCTCTGGTTGGCTGTCTGTCTATCTATTTGTCGGTCTGTCTAGCTGTCTGTCTGGCTGGCTGGCTGTCTGGGAACTGTCTCGTTTAAACCACAAAATTAAAACTTTTCCAGTCTGTCTAGCCTCGCCTTCCCTTCCCTTCCCTTCCCTTCCCTTCCACTTCCGTTTTCTTTCACTTTTTCTTTTAAGGGGGGGCGGGCTTTGGTAGGGGTGATGGGGGGGTAAGGGGGGGGTGGGGGGAGGAGGAGGAGGGGGGGGTCACTAAAGGGAAATTAATAGTTTACCTGGGAGTTAAAAGTAAGGATAATCAAGTCTCTCACGACGACGAGGAGGAGGAGGAGGGGGAAAAAAGTCTGTTGAGGGGGAAAAAAGTCTGTTGAGAAAGGGGGGAAAAAAGTATATTGAGAAGGGGGGAAAAAAATATATATGAGTTGAGAGGAAAATTTTCATCTCTAAAGCACAGGAAGGAGGGAGGGAAGGAAGGAAGGAAAGAAGGAAGGAGGGAGGGAGGGAGGAAAAAGTGACCAGAAAAGAGAGAGAGAGAGAGAGAGAGAGAGGAGAGAGAGAGAGAGAGAGAGAGAGAGAGAGACAGAGAGAGAGAGAGAGAGAAGAAAAAAAAGGAGACTGAGTTAGTGGAGATGAGAGGAGAGGAGAGGAAAGGGAAGGGGAAGGGAGGGAAGGCGTTTAGAAAGGGAATGAGAGGAAAGGGAAGAGGAAGGGGAAGGGGAAGGGGGAGGGGAGGAGGAGGAGAAGGGGAGAGAAAAAGGGGAGGGAAAGGGGGGGGGAGGGTGGTAACCAAAGCTGTTTTAGACTAAGTTCATTGAGGTCACCTAGAGAGAGAGAGAAAAAAAAAAATGATTGGGTAATATTCTCTCCCTCTCTCTCCCTCTCCCTCTCCCTCTCCCTCCTCTCCTCTCTCTCTCTCTCTCTCTCTCTCACACTCATTTGCTTTAGAATATCACTAGTAAGACTTTCTACTCTCTTTACCCTCCCTCCTTATTCCTTCCTTTCTTTCTTCCTTCCTTCTCCTTCCTTCTTTCTTCATTACGTCAACTCATTTCATGCAATTGACTTTTTTACATCAGTCTGTCATCACTTTTAGCGTCCCAATTCCGTTTTCTATGACATCGTTAAGGCAGGTTTCAAAATGTGTGTTGGTAGTAATGTTTTATAGTGAAGCTGAGTAGAAGGTGGAAGGGGTATTGGGTTCATAGAGGGATTTAAATGGTTTCTGATCCTATTGTATTGGGATCAAATGGATTCTGAACCTGTTTGATTTAGTGTTCAAAAGATTAAGTTTGTTTTTTATATTAGTGTGTGTTTATACATACTTATTCTTGTCATACTAATAATATTTTCGTTTTGCAAAGTTTCTTCTCCTACACTGAGTCAATTTTCGTTATCTTAATATATATTTTAATCAATAATATTATTTCTTTCAATTCTTATCTCTCTCTACATATTTATTATTGTCATACTATTAATATTTTCGTTATGTCATCATTTTAATACGAATTTAAATCACTATTATTATTATTATTATTATCATTATTTTGTTCAACATTTCCTTAACTAATACGAGATGGTAATTAAGTGTAGGTCAATTTACTAAT
>JAPQNM010000041.1:8738505-8746005 GCA_029783475.1 Metacarcinus magister | reverse complement strand
TAGTTTATTGCTGCACGAGTTGGTTGAACACACAGGTAATTTGTAGAGTTGACAGAGAGCCTGGAGATGGTGAATGACGTGTGAGGTGAGGGGAGTCACGAGGCTTGACTCCCCGACGTGAGCTGTGTGTTAGCCTGTGGTAGACTCGTGGTTGACTGACTGACTTACTGTGTGTGTGTGTGTGTGGCAGCTTATATTGGGCTCGCAGACCGGTGGACACCTGGGGTCAGATCACAGGTGAGGTGAGGTCAAGTTAATCTCGATGTCACGGGGGGTTTTTTGTCTACTCTCCCTCCTTACATATTGTAGTAACAATATATTATTATGTAGAACTCGTGATGATAAAACTGTAGGATAAGTACCAGCCTTCCGACACCAACCTCTATTCACTCACCTTCGGAGGCTCTGTATCGCCTAAGTTTTAAATCTAATGTACCCAGAGTGTTTGGCGAAGTAAACAAGTAAGACAAGCTTTTTTAGTTTATTTAAATAAGCTTCCCCTGAAAAAGAAGTCATGATTAAGACTCACACACCATTCACTCGCTAACCTGGCTATAAAACTTAATTGTAAGCCTTACGAGTTTCCTTACTCCACTTAAGAACTTCCACCTAATCCCCACCTACTCTTCCACCTCACTCACCACCTCTCTTCCACCTCCGCTCCACCGCCGGTTTCTTCTGCAAAGAAACTCCACCTCTCTCCACATACTAGCTAAACTCTGGTAGCTGTACGTGACGTCCACCCTTTGGACTATTCCACTTCACACAGCAAGACTCAGAGACACGTGGCAATATGGGTCCTCCATTTCCACTTAGCTAAACTCCACCTCTCCACTCACTAGCTAAACTCTGGTAGCTGTACGTGACGTCCACCCTTTGGACTATTCCACTTCACACAGCAAGACTCAGAGACACGTGGCAATATGGGTCCTCCATTTCCACTTAGCTAAACTCCACCTCTCCACTCACTAGCTAAACTCTGGTAGCTGTACGTGACGTCCACCCTTTGGACTATTCCACTTCACACAGCAAGACTCAGAGACACGTGGCAATATGGGTCCTCCATTTCCACTTAGCTAAACTCCACCGCCCCACTCACTAGCTAAACTCTGGTAGCTGTACGTGACGTCCACCCTTTGGACTATTCCACTTCACACAGCAAGACTCAGAGACACGTGGCAATATGGGTCCTCCATTTCCACTTAGCTAAACTCCACTTCTCCACTCACTAGCTAAACTCCACCTCACTAGCTCCACCTCTCCACACAAAGGCAACTCCACTAGCTAGCTCCACGTGGCTCCACTTACCTTCCCTCCACCTCACTCACCACCTAATCCCCACCAGTTTCTTCCCAAAGAAACTCCACGCAATTCCTCGCGCCACCAAACAACTGCAGTCCACCCGACTATGCAAGATTGCAATGGCGACGCGAGTAACAGCGTGGAAAAAGAATTTCACCCCCAAACCTGACCTGTCACCGTCGCTGCTCCACCAAGACTGACTGTCTCGCCGCATGCCGCGGGCCGGGTCAGCCCTGGGTCGCCGTTACCCCGCCCGGGTCACCGACATGCCACAGACTGCCAGCAGGCGTCACTCTGGTTGTGTTAATTCGTATAACACAACCCCAATCTAACATGCGCGTAAATGTTACACATCATGCAACTATCCCTACAATTAAGTAGACCTGCTTGCATGCAGAAAATGTCTCCCAGCCTGATAATACCCCCCCATGGATATAAAGCATTTTGGTTCTAACTCACTCCCTTGTCTAAAATGCTCCAATCTGATTGGTGCAGGCACGTCTACTTTTATGACTCACCGAAGAAATATTCGGCTTAATGAAGCGTCCCCACCTGTGCACGTAGACACAGAAAACTATGCAGGGCCCCGCATTCCTTACCCATGACGAGCCGCTTCTGTCACGTAGGCCTAAAATTCCACCCATGACACTCGACCTCAGCCGCGGTCTCAAGGGAAGTAATTATAAGCTCAAGCTATGGGTGTGTGTGCAGGTGGGTATGTATATGTGATTGTTGCTGTTGTTGCTGCTATATACATCAACGATTTGGAAGACCAAGTGGCCTCGCATATACTGAAATTTGCAGACGACACAAAAATTTTCAGAAAAGTACCATCCCAAGATGTTAATGGGCTACAAGAGGATCTGAACAAACTATATGAGTGGTCAGAGGAATGGCAAATGTTATTCAACGTAACAAAATGTAAATGTCTCCACATGGGTCACGGTAACAAAAACCACACATACACTCTGGGTGATTAGGAGATTGCGAATGAAGACCAGGAGAGGGATTTGGGAGTGAGGATAAACAAGACATTGACCCCGAGTGCACACATAGCAGATATTGTTAAAAAAGCCAACCAGGTGATGGGAAGCATCAGGAGGACCATAGAGTACAAAAGCAAGAACAATGTAGTATGTTTGTATAAGTCCCTGGTGCGTCCACACTTAGAATACTGCCAGCAGGCTTGGAGACCATGTAATCAAAAGGACATTGACAACATAGAAAAAGTGCAGCGGAGAATGACAAGAATGATCAATGGTATTGGACAGTTCAGCTATGAAGAGAGACTCAGAAAGACAGGCTTGATAACTTTAGAGATGAGAAGGCTAAGAAGTGACCTGATTGAAGTGTTTAAGATAATGAAAGGACTCGAGGGACTACAAAAAGAAGACTTTTTTGTTATGGACAAGAGAGAAAGCAGAGGTCACCCATTTAAGATTTTTAAACAAAGACCACGACTTGAATATCAGAAAATATTTCTTTTCGAGCAGAATTGTGGATGAATGGAATAACTTGACAAGAGAAACAGTGCAGGCCAACTCAGTGAATAATTTTAAGGCAAAAATTGACCCAATGATAAGGCAAGTGGGGGGCATTATAGGAGCCAGCGCAGGCTTACTGCCCCGATCCTAAACCGACCACCTCAAGATCACTAGCTCTGAGGTGGAGCTGGTAAGATACTGGTAAGATAGTGAGAGGGACTTTTGGGAGTTGAAGTAAGCAGTGACTTGCGCCCCAGGGAACAGTGTATTATAGTTAGACATGGATCAATAGAAAGATACTGGGATTTTTTTGGTAGGTATGTGACAAATAGAAGTTCCGAGGTCATTCTGAGGTTGTATTTAGCCCTAGTTAGACTCCACCTAGATTATACAGATCAGTTTTGGTTATGTACTGTGTAGGATTATTTTTGGCGCCAACATTAATTTCGGCAACCATAACAAAAAGGAAATTAACGTCGCCAAATAATTTCAAGTAAATGTACAGTAGCTATGTTTTACTTTTAATAATTTTTTTAGGAAAGTTTGTAAGCCAGATAATAATATTTCGGCACCAAGTCAAGTAAAAGTGTTTTTGTGGTGGCCACCGATCGGCCCAAGACGGCCTCAAGACGGTCTTCGAAACCCAATCCCGCGCGTGGACGACAAAAATACGGCTCAAGAGGTGCGAAGTGACACTCCTTCACCAGTCACCACTCCACATCGCAGGGGCTTCTTGGAAAATATGTCACAGAGTTTGACGTAGGAAATAATGGCACACATAAATATTTGCGTATTATGGCATGGGATTTCTTGGCGCAAGCTGTGAGGTATCAGTGAAGTGGTTCCCAAACTTTTTCAGCTTGTCACCTAATTTAACATGCCACATTAGGCGTGCTATTCCTTTCAGAAAATTTTGTCAATATTGATGTATATAGCTATATTTAAACACTAGATAAATTTTCTTTTCTGTCACCCCTCCATTATCCCCGAAAAACTGTTACGTATATAGCCATATATATATATATATATATATATATGGATCCGCGCCCAGATCCCAGTGGGTGTGTGTTGTGTTGCGTCCGTGTGTCATCTATACTTGGGGGCACGGCCGCCACACACACGCACTCCCGAAACTGCTTTTTTTTGACACGCATAACTGCTTAGTTACTGCATGGTGCCCAACCAACCCTAGAGGGCTCTGTATAGCCCTGCTGGCCTTGTGCCAGCAAAAATAAAACAACAACAACAACTGTTACTTATATTACCCCAAGAGGGGTAAATTACCCTCTGTTTGGGAACCACTGGACTAGTGGATTCTAGTGGACTTTTTTGGACTGCTGCTTACTGCACGATTTACTTTCGCCATGGAAATTATAGAAAGCAATAAGGGAAGTCCAAAATAACAAATAACAAATAAACAAATCTTAAGCAAGATTTTTTTATTTTTATTTTAACACCTTTTAGCAAAAAATTGAAGACTGATTCTTACCATGCCATTTTTTCCTACGCTGAAGAATATACCATAATTCCATGTGCTATTTTTATCTGTGTCATTTTTTCCTGTGCCGTTTTTTCCTATGCCATATTTTCTGGTGTCCCTTTTTCCTACATTCATCGCAGGTAGGCTACGCTAAGTCCTTTTTCACAGCCTGATTACCTCACATTAACACTTGTATGATTATTACTGCACTCACACAGCACCAGTCTAACTCCTTGTCCTAATTGGCACTTGGCACTCCACTTAGTTAGTAAGCTATGATATAATGAGAGTAGCAAGATAGCGTCTTCGAAGAAATGATATAGCTATACTACTCTCGATGGAAACTAATTTGTTGAAGAGTTTTAACGTAATACACTCAACATTATGCACGTAGCCTATTATACCACTGGAGATTATTTCAAATAGGATCATACAGATTTAAGCTTCCTCATAAAATGCAACGATATGAAGTGACACTATGTTCACCTGCGCCTGAATGTCAAGGTAGAGTGTGGTAATCGGTGCCAATCTAATTCTCTGTTACCTGTAATGGAGACTGGTCCACCCAATCTCCTAACAACCTAACCAACTATTTATTTATTTATTTATTTATTTATTTATTTATTTATTTATTTATTTAAATTTTCGCTTGCTCCTTTTTGCATCAACTAACTAACTTTCATTTTTTTAGGGATGAATATTAGGAAACTCTCTCTCTCTCTCTCTCTCTCTCTCTCTCTCTCTCTCATCTCTCTCTCTCTCTCTCTCTCTCTCTCTCTCTCTCTCTCTCTCTCTCTCTCTCTCTCTCTCTCTCTCTCTCTCTCATCTCTCTCTCTCTCTCTCTCTCTCTCTCTCCTCTCTCTCTCTCTCTCTCTCTCTCTCTCTCTCTCTCCTCTCTCTCTCTCTCTCTCTCTCTCTCTCTCTCTCTCTCTCTCTCTCTCTCTCTCTCTCTCTCTCTCTCTCTCTCTCTCTCTCCTCTCTCTCTCTCTCTCTCTCTCTCTCTCTCTCTCTCTCTCTCTCTCTCTCTCTCTCTCTCTCTCTCTTTGATATGGATGTTATTACTATGTGAGGATTGGTGGTTACCTTTAAGGTGAAACGTGTCACCGCCGTACGGTCATGCAAAGCCAGGAGGAGGAACAGAGACAGTCACGATGATGATGGTTGGGTGCAGGAGAGGCAGATAAGTGTTGACAGAGGCGTACTGTTCACCAGCATCGTCCTTATAGTAGCTCCTCAATGCCAAACCTTTTTACTTCCTCAACACAGAGCCATGAATCGTGACAGTACCAAACAGTGCGCCATGTTGAATTCAGTAATAACCAACCAAACACTGGATGTCAAGGAATCATCACAACTATAATTATAACGACGCAAAGTTGCCGATCACAATTTCAAGTTACGAAAATAGGTTTTAAAAACTCGAGACTTCTGAATGTGATTTCATGTGTACTCACCAAGTTTCGACCAATATTTTACTTACTGCTCATGTTAGATTGAGGTTGTTGCTCTCCTGCTGTTGTGCAACAAACCTATGAATGCTTTAAAAGAAAGTTACAGTATTGTTAAATTAGATGAGGTGAGTGAAAGCATGAGTTAGTCACAGGCAATGAGTGTAGTGGTGCCTGGTGTCCTGACAGTACAGCCAATCTAGTATTAAGGTATTCTCTGGCCCGAGATGATTGAGTTACGTGCGCAGATCTTGTTGGCGACCGTGTGTATACTTGTATTAATTTGTTTATATACAGTACATTTGTATACACGTGTGTTTTGTTTTGTTTTGGCTTGCAGTCGTCCACTCACCTAGGTAACTGAGGTTGTAAAGCATGTTAGATTAGTATGTTCCTGCGAACAAAATTTGACATAGGCTTCACATTAGAGCTAATTCATATGGGTATTTTGTTTCAGAAAGACTTGTGTGCATTTACTTCGAAAAATTAAATACATGAGCGTGTTTATTTTCCTTCTACGTCTTGTTTACCTAATGAAGGATTGTTAAGGTGTACGCTCTTTACCAACCTCCCTGTACAAAGGTAGATCTCTGACGCCCATCTGGATAACTTCATTCCATTTTTTCTTTTGGTCAATAAAACTAAACAAAAATGGGTGTATCATACTCTATGCTTCAATTGTCTTATCCAAATACAAGCACCAAATACAAACACGTTACTAACTTCAATGGGAAGAGCAAAGGAATATCATTAACAATGGTATGCATCAGATGTGTGTAGGTGTAATTAACAGGTCCTGAAGAGAGCTCCACACCGGGTACAGCGTTGGTTTCTAAGGGCACAACAACAGTACACACCGCAGGGAAAACACAGCACGGCCAGACACACGCCCCACGCCGTGAACTCCCTCAGCAGAACGCCTTCCTGTAGCAATTCGGCGCAGTGATGACGCACAGAAGGAGGAAGAGATGGAGGAGGAACACCATGGAGAGACAAATTACCGTAATTACATCACTGATAACATTGTGTGCTTCTTTATGTTGCTACTAGTACTTGTGTATTACTAGTAGAACTACTACTACTACTACTACTACTAGTAGTAGTAGTAGTAGTAGTAGTAGTTTTACACTGAAAGGTTACTGGCTAAGGGAAAAATAATTAAAGTATAAAAAAAAAATCCCACTTGTAGCCAGACCCTGTAAATAGGACAGTAGGAGAAATATAGACATGGTGGGAAGTCCAATTTAGTGTGAGAAGTGTCTTGACACTCCTCTTTTGAAAGAGTTTAAGTCATTGGCAGGTGGATAAACAGACAAAGGAAGAGAGTTCCAGAGTTTACCAGTGTAAGGGATGAAAGAGTGTATCATATATATATATATATATATATATATATATATATATATATATATATATATATATATATATATATATTGTAAAGTAGAATTAAGTAGTTCTCAGCTGAGAGAGAGAGAGAGTATCTATTATTCGTCAATGATCTCCTAAATCTGACTTAATGCCCTATCCACTCCTATGCTGATGACACCACCTTGCATTTTTCAACGTCGTACAACAGACGCCCAACCCAACAACAATTAAATGACTCAAGGCGAGATGCTATAGGACGCTTAACTTCTGATCTTTCACTAGTTTCTGATTGGGGCAGAGCAAACCTTGTTGTGTTCAATGCCTCAAAAACTCAATTTCTACAACTATATACTCGCCAAGCGGGATTTTTTTTTTATACTTAATCTATTTTTCCCTTAGCCAGTAGTCTTTTAATGTAAAA
>JAPQNM010000041.1:8731663-8738405 GCA_029783475.1 Metacarcinus magister | reverse complement strand
CCCTAAGATTGAAATCGGAAGAAGAATACCTGAAAAGAACTAAAAAGAATAGAAGGAAAATAAAGGGAAGGGAAAATATCAGTGAATAAAAAACAAAAAATTAAATCAATAAAAACTGCTAAGAAAATTCAATCGTAATCCTTTACACTTTATTTTTTATACATAAACACACAACCACACACACACACACAACACACACACACACACACCACACTACTCACACCCTCAACACACACACCTCACCACCACAACACACACAAACATACACCTCTTGTACCTGGCCTACACAAGACTCGGACTAATTGGAATGAGTGCAGTGTTAAGTGTCCCTCTGTCTAATTGATCCACTTACCACCTTCTCCACCTGTCAACAGCCCACACAGCGTGCAATGAGGGTGATATAGAAGTCGTGATTAGGGCATTTCATTAGGGTGGAGAGGAAATCAGTGAATGTAGTTATATTACCAATGAAACATAACACACACACAGACTAGACTCGTATCTTGTCGTACATTACACAAAATTATAGATACACAATTGTAAAATAAAAAATACACACAACAACATATAGATATATTTCAAAAAACTCTTTGCTATGTCTCCTACCTAATATTCTAAATATATTTATCTTTACCCTGCACTGCCTCGCTCTATCATCTCTCACATCCTCTTCCCCTCCTCCTCCCTACCTAACTTCCTCCTCCTTACTTCCTCCTCACTTCTTCCCTCCCTTCCTCCTTTCTCCTCCCTATTTCCTCTCTCCTCCTCGTCATATATATATATATAAACTCAAAAGTGGTAAGAAAAAGACAGAAGAAAAGACTAGAAAGGAAAAAATGTTTACCACTTTATGTGGAAGAATTTCTAGTTTCACATCAAGCCGTAAGAAATACGAAAGGGCATCTTGTGCCATTTTGTACATACTCTCGGACTAACCATTTTGTAGGGAGAGGAAGGAGGCCCGACAAGGAAATGGGAAGGAGGATAGAGAGGGAAAGCAGACGGGAGAAGCGGATGAGGAAAAGGAACGAGCGAAAAGGTTGAAATTAAATTGCAGAAAAATGAGCGCCCACAGGCAAAGGAAACAGGCAAGCATAGTGGTCTAAACTTATATTATTTAAATACAGACGCCTAGTACCTAGTAGTGTGTGTAGATGTTGTGTAGAGTACCTCTAGTAGTATTGTCGTGTCGTGATTGTGACTAGTTTGAGTTTTGATCGTAAAGGTAGTGTAGTGAGGCCGTTGGCTAAGTTGTGTGTTCTTTTACTTTTCATTTAGGATTTCTGTCTTTTAATGTTACTCTACTCGCTCCTAGCTTTTATTTAAATACTATATTTTTTACCTCACTATCTCTAACTCTACCGTAACTCTACTTCTCTCCTCTCTCTCTTATCCCTCTCCTCCTCATTCCAAGGAAGCGAGAGAGCGACACGAAATCGCCAAAAATGATTATGGGAACCAGTACGCTTGAAAAAATAACGAGGAAGAAGAGAAAGAAAGAAAGAAAGAAGAAGAAGAAGAAGAAGAAGAAAAAGGGGGAAAGAAAAAGAGGAGGAAGAAGCAAAACGAACAAGAAGAAGAAGAAGAAGAAGAGGAGAAGTGAGGTGGAACAGGAAGGGATAAAAAAAATAATAAAGGAATAAAATAAATAAACAAAGAAATAAACAAAGAATGTGGAGATGCCAAGCAAGCAAAAGTGTGAGAGGAGGAGGAGGAGGATGGAGGAGGTGAGGGAGGGAGGAGGAGGAGAGAGGAGGAGGAGGAGGAGGAGCCAGGTGCCTTGAGGTCAGCTTACCAAAACAAAAACAAACCAAGCTCTGAAAATGACCAGAGAAGGAGGAGGCGGAGGAGGCGGAGGAGGCGGAGGAGGAGGAGGAGGAGGAGGAGGAGGAGGAGGAGGAGGAGGAAGAGGAAGAGGAGGAGAAGAAAGACAAAAATAATAATAATAACAACAAGAAACACAATGATCAAAAATAAAATAAAAATAAAATATAAAATGATATGAAATAAATAAATAAATAAAAATACTTTCAATAAATAAAACAAACACACACACACACACACACACACACACACACACACACACACACACACACACACACACACACGCTAATTATACACTCAATAATATCTATTTCACACCCACACAATTAGAGAGAGAGAGAGAGAGAGAGAGAGAGAGAGAGAGAGAGAGAGAGAGAGAGAGAGATTAACAAGACATTTTCACTCTTTCTAACGGTATCACAAATCCGCTTCCAACACACACACACACACACACACACACACACACACACACACGAGGTGATTATTAACACCCACACACCAAGCACTGACCAATTACCTTGCACATAAACACCTCTCTCTCTCTCTCTCTCTCTCTCTCTCTCTCTCTCTCTCTCTCTCTCTCTCTCTCTCTCTCTCTCTCTCTCTCTCTCTCTCTCTCTCTCTGGATATCTTTTTTATTATCTTTTGACTCCACACTTTTGCTTTATTATCTTTATTATTCTTTCTTTATTATTTCTATCATCATCATTCTTTCTTTTATTACCGTCATTTCCTCATCTTTAAAACCTCACTCTTCTATTTTATATCTTTACTACATTTCCCTTCCTTCCTTCCTTTCTTTCCTTCCCTTCCTTCTATAATAAATAAATAAATAAATATATATCCTAATCGATCCATCATTAACATTATTATTCTCTCATTTATTTCATTACTCTATCGTAAAAATAAAAAATCATTAACAATATTTTCAACTTTCTGATTAAAATTTTACCATCAATCATTTTCTTCGTATTATTTTTTATTTACATTCGCATTTCTTCTTCATCAAAACTAAAGACGATCGAAGTACACGATTCAATCCTTTATAAATTCTACAAACTCTCTCTTTATCCCCCTTAGAACCCTTAAATCCATGACCCTTAAGCCTGACCCTTATAGTGATCCCTTAGATTCAGTCCCAATTCCCTTTAACTCTCTGGTTTTACGTTCCTCAGAGGTATAAAAGGAAGTCAGAGAGAGAATGAAGACGGAGCGCGTGTCACCCCCCTCCCTCCCCCTACGACAGCCCATGAGCTACTGAATTGAAGTACGCAGCAGTTGTATCAGTAACAGTCACACACACATACACACACACATATACACACACACACACATATATAAATAATACACACAGTTTCTTTTCCTTTCTAACTCTAATGAAACAACGAAAGATGAAAGGAAACTGAGAATAAAACAGAAACACACACACACACACACACACACACAGACAAGGAACGAGATGATGGACGAGACAAACATGGTCGTGTATGCGTTGTGGTTTAGACTTGACGAGAGAGAGAAAAGACAGCTTGGAGAGAGAGACTGACGAATTCTGAGGACAGACGAAGATAGTGGTGAAGAGAGCACTGAAAGGATTGACTACGAGGAGAGAAAACCTTCGGTTAAGAGATGGGAGACGAGACGGTTGTGAGCTTATTTCAGACCGCAGACTGAGAACAAGAGCGAGATACACCGAGAGTTAGTCGATCAGCTAAGAGAGGACGCAGAGAGACGTGGAGGAGGAACGAGATGAGAGCGAGATGAAGACTGGGCATGACGAAGAAAAAGATGAATCTAGCAGACGGACGCAGAGTAATGTATAGTGTGAAAGAGATAATTGCTAAAACCACAGTAGGTCTATGTCCACCTTACTTTAATATTTTACTTACTCCATTCCGTAACTCCTCCTTCATTTGCCCTTTCTATGCTCCCTCCCTCTTTCTCCTCCTCCCTTTCCTCCATACCCCTCCTCCCTTTCCTTCTATCCTAACCATATTTCACTTACCCTCCTCTACTTAGATACAATTTCCCTAACTATACCCTCCTTAAACCTTACACCATCCTCTCTATTTCTCTCCTCCAAACGAGGCATAATCGAAGCATAAGCATTATGTATGCCTAACCTACTTCACACGGAATGCAGCCGCGAGATTAGGAAACGAATGAGAGAGACGAAGAAGCGAACTGACAAGGAAGAGAGAGACGAGCAGAATTTGCGATCCCGAGCCGAGAGTCTGTGGGACTATGATGATGAGGGCAAGACGGGACGAGGAGAGAGAAGAGCTGCAGAGGAGAGAGAGCAAGAAAGATAAAGAGAGAAGACCACTGAGAGAGAGGATCGGAATGAGGAATGATGAGGAGAGATGAGACTGGACTCGTGAGACGCGATGAGAGTTCCTGACATCGAAGCGGAGAGACGGAATGTGGAAGGCATAGATGAGATGCGAGGAGGACTAAATTCTGAGAGATGAAGAGAAGCCAGATAGGATTAGTGAGTGTAGTGCTCCTGAGAGCTCATTGTGCATGCTACTGGTCTGATATTTCTTACGTCGTGCCCTGGGTGTAACTGCGTCTGTCTATATTCTGTCACAGTGAATGAAAATAAAAGCTCCTGAACGTTTGGTAATGATGCCGGGTCCCGTTTGAGTTGGATGTTATTGCAACACTTCAATTCGTATCATTGCTACCGCTTGCAGATCCCTTATGCACGGCGTGTATTAGTTGATGTCATATATTATGCCTTCTACCTCTCTTCTCTCTCTCTCTTTATCTCAACTCTCCTCTACTCTACTACTCTCTCTCTATTCTCCTCTCTCTCTCTACTCTCTCTCCTACTCTTCTAATTTTTACCGACGATCGTCCTTCCATCGTACCTATTGCAAGTCTTCAGACCATTTGATTACTCTCTAATCTCTCTCATATATCTCTACTCACTCCTCCAATCCTCCAAAGGCCCCTCCTCCTAACCTCCGCTTCTCTATTTTCTATTCCTCTAGCGATCCCTCCTCATTTCTATTCTCCGCCCTTCGTTCAGTATGTGTTTGCTTTTGCTCGTTTCGCTGATTCGTTCATAAAAAATAGAATGAATCGCTACTGTGTCCACTGTGGTACCGTGGTGTCGAGGTGTGTGGTGTGTGTGTGATGTCTAGGGATGTGTATGTGTTCTGTTGTCGTGTGTGTGTGGTCGTCTGGTGCAGTGTGTGGCAACTGTGGAGATGTTTACGATGGAGAAGCCTGACACACACACACACACACACAACACACACACACACACACACACACACACACACACACACACACACACACACACACATCAAGATTCTGAGAAATTCGACATAAACATTCAATACAATTCGATACCCATTAAAATGCCTTGAAGAAGTCTTTAGAAGAAAGGAGGAGGAGGAGGAGGAGGAGAGAGAGGAGGCAGGAGGAGTGAAGGGTGCAAGGAGAAGAGACCTGAGCTGACGCAATCAGATCAAACATCACACACACACACACACACAACACACACACTACACACACACATCACACACACACACACACACACACACATACACACAACACAACACACACACCAATTTACGCGCCTACTGTCGACGCTCTCTACAAGCACCTTTCCCTATGACGAGAAGTTATTCGAAAGTCCCAAATCAGAGAGATCGAGAACTGAGAAGAGGAGAGAGAAGATGATACCGCGGACGACACACTGAGAGGCTGAAGAGACACGACCGATGGGGTAGAGCGATGAAGAGGCGAAGAGAGAGGAGGAACCAATGCCAGGAGATATTTGAATTGGGATTCGAGAGAGACGAGAGACGACGAGCTGTGAGAAAAAGAGACGTGCAGTGGAGAGACCCGTAGAAGGAAGAGGTGCGTGAGGGAATGGAGAGAGAGAGATTGAGAGTCCGAGATAGTGAGGGAGCACGCAACGCGATTAGAGCACGGCAGCAGGACTGTCGGAGGATGGACGTAAAGACCGACAAGAGAAAGAAACGAGAGATATCTGAGATTGGAATGAGAAGCCAAGAGACGACATGCATGAGCAGAGTCGAGAGAGGCACGTGAGGCGAAAAGAGGAAGAGAGGAAGAGATGCAGGAGACCCCCCTGACGAGATGAGAGAGAACCGGAGATAGATCTGGAGGCCAAATGGAAATGCAAAAGACGGAATGGAAAGACGGAAATACGCGAAAGGGATATCTTTGAGGAAGAGCCATAAAAGAAGAATAAAAGAATGCGAGACTCAAGAGAGGAATGAAACACGTTAGAAATGTGAGAGAGAGATAAGAAGAGAGAAAGAGAAAGAGAAAGAAGGATAATAAGAGACTAAGAAAAGGATATAGGAGAAAGAGAGAGAAAGGACGACAGACGACAGAGAGAAAAAAAAAGAGAGCGATAAAAAAAAGATTTATCATTGAGATCCCCAAAAAAAAAGAAAAACAAAAAATGAGTGATAAAAAATAATATGAACATGGAACAGCAAGAAGAAGAACATAAAATGAGAAAAAGATTTGAGGAAGAAAAAAGAGAGGATGAAAGTGACGGTTGAAGGTGATGAGAAAATATTTTGCCTAAGCCCTCCATTAAAACACTCGAGGAAGAGATGTCGCAGAAAAAAAAACGGTTACCAAGCCAGTTGAACACATTGAGAACAGGCTGTAGAGATACGTGAACTAAAGAAAATAGCGAGAGAAAGAAAATAGAAGATGGAAAACAAAAAATGACGACGAAACAAAAGTAGAGGCTTAGCTTTATTTTCTTTCTTTCTTTAATCTTAGAGTATACCTTTCTTTCTAAGTCGCTCGCTCAGCGTAAGATAGTTTTAAAAAATCAATAAGACGAAGACATAATTCGCTTAGTAGCACCTGTGATGAAAAAATTATAGATTATATATATATATATCATCTACTCTCTCTT
>JAPQNM010000041.1:8674163-8721663 GCA_029783475.1 Metacarcinus magister | reverse complement strand
ACAGACAGACAGACAGACAGACAGACATTCAGACAGACAGACAGACAGACAGATGCACATTTTCACCTGTAATTGAAAAGGTAATTTCAATATAATTTACCTGACCACTTTTGGGAAGAATTAGATGCACAAGTAACGTGGGAGGGAGTAAGTCGCCATGCAGGAGTGTGGAGGAGGAGGAGGAGGAGGAGGAGGAGGAGGAGGAGGAGGAGGAGGAGGAGGAGGAGGAGGAGGAAGAGGAGGAGGAGAGTGCAGTGCTTGGAGTCGACCGCCACCACCACTACCTTGCCAGGGAACTAAAAACGTACACACACACACACGCACACACACGTACATACATACATACACGTACAGGTAACACTAATATAACTACAAACGTATATGAAAAAAAACACATAACACAAATTAATAAAAAAAAAAAAAAGAATCACAAATACTTTAGCATATATATACACACACACACACATAACCTAACCCTTCCTTCCTTCCCACACACACACACACACACACACACACACACGCACACACGCACGCACACCAACACTCACCTCTTACTAGTACACGCTTAGGCGCACACTGACCAATTCGTCTCTCGCGACCTGCCTTATATACCTCCTCGAGCGATGTTAAAGGGAGAAATTTATCTTCTCTTCACGTGGTGGATGCTTGCTACCACCACCACCACCACCACCACCACCACTACAACCACAACCATCACCACCACCGTTTACCTGCAACAATAACAAATTAATAGGATAGGATAGGTATCAGTAACCCACGTATACTCCTACACATCCTTGATACCCAGTAAGGATCATATATACTCTTAACTTCCTTCCATGTGTATATTCTTGTATTGACTCTTAGCAGTTCATAACTAAACCTTACCACGCGTTGAACCATCTGACAGAGACTCGATCGTGTGTGTTCAATAATAAGAAAAACAAGAAAGATAAGGAAATGTTAATTATATAAACAAAATTCAATAATAGAAAGCAAGCAAGCAAGAAAGAAGGAAAGAAGGAAAGGCAACGCAGGTGGGATGAATGGGAGGAGGAGGAGGAGGAGGAGGAGGAGGTGGGGGTTGAGGAAGAAGTGAAGAAGATGAAGTAGAAAGATAAAGAGGAGAGACAGAATACAATAATACACACACGTATAAGAGAAACAAAAACACAAAAAAGAGATAAGGAGAAGAGAGGAGAGACAAAAAAAAGGAAGAAGGGGAGAGAAAGGTATAAGAAGGGAGGAAGAGGAGGAATAAGGAGCTAAACGGACTGACTTGTGGCTTTTCCAGGAAGAAGGAAGGGAGGAGGAGGAGGAGGAGGAGGAGGAGGAGGAGGAGGAGGGGGGGGAGGGGAGGGGGGGGAGGGGAGGGCAGTAACAATGGAGGAGACAGAGAGGAAAATGAAATAATAAATGATTATTACAAATCCGATTGCAAAGAATTCATTAATCTTCATCAAGGCGAGGAAAGTGTGAGAGAAGAGCAAGAGAGAGAGAGAGAGAGAGAGAGAGAGAGAGAGAGAGAGAGAGAGAGGGAGAGAGAGAGAGAGAGAGAGAGAGAGAGAAGCGAGACTGTGGCGAGACAGAGCGAAGAGAGCAAGAGGAAAAAGAGTGACAGCCAGCCCCGCCCCCGCCCCCAACACACACACACGCACGCACACACACACACGCACACACATAGTCAGTCAGTCAGTAAGTCAGTCTAGTTTAAAAATCAGTTTAAGCGCGTAGAAAGAAAGATTAAGGCAAAATTGGCGCCAAAAGCATTGAATGTCGATAAAAAAAACAGTATGAGTGAGATAGGCAAGTTTGGTGATGTAGTGGAGAGAGAGAGAGAGAGAGAGAGAGAGAGAGAGAGAGAGAGAGAGAGAGAGAGAGAGAGAGAGAGAGAGGGGGGGGGTAGGATAGGGAGAGGATGAAAGAGCGTTAGTGGAGCTTAACTTATCATTTTTACACACAGACACAGACACAGACACAGACACAGACACACACACACACACACACATTATGAACGTGAATATAATAAATGTAATTAGTGTAATAGTAATGTTCTCTTCTCTACGACATGTAATTACTTTCAAATGATCGTACATTCTCGTTTCTAAGAACTATTAATATCAATCATGTTCTATTTTTTTAACTTAATTAATAAATCTTTAATATTTGACTTATACTTATTTATTTATTCGTATCAACTAACTTTATCTCTACTTAAACCTAATAAGTAGTAATATTAACGTAATTTGAATAGTTATAAACCGTTAGCTAAGTCCACCTTCCCTCCTTCCCTCTCTTCCTAACTTACTTAACATCATTCATATTAACTTACTTACTATAGTGAATGATAGAAGCACTTTCTCAGATGTCCTTTTCTTGTCACTATACCAAAAAAAGTACCAATGACGAGAACAATTGACGTGTATCCTGCTACGTGGTTGGACGTGAACTGACTTCACCTGCCTTGCTCCAACTGCCCTCACCTGCCCCTGACAACCCGCCCTCCATTATTTTAACTACTGACCAAACAACTGACTAACTGGTTAATTAAGTGGTTATAACAAGGGCAGAGGTACTCACACACACTAACAGACACACACACACACACACACACACACACACACACACACACCAATTCAAATTAAATTACACACACACACCAATTCAAACTCAAATTCAAATTCAAAATGGTTTATTGACGTATAAATTAAGAAAACATTTGTATATATCATTGAAAAATTTATCTATATATGTATATCTATGTATATTGTTACACACATACACACACATACACACACGCACACACATACCCTCGTTATATACAAAATACATTACACTTTTTACACAATTTCTCTCTCTAATTTACCTTAATAAGTAACGTAATAATAATAATAATAATGATAATAATAATGATTGTAAAGTTATCTAAGTGAACCCAACACAGTATTAATTAAAGGTTGAGGAAGGTAAGTCCTTTCTCCTTCCCTCCTTTCCCCTTTCCTTTCTTCCCTAGCTTCCTTCCTCCCTTACCTCTCTTCCTTCCATCCCTTCCTGCCTTACCCTTCCTAGCCTCTTGGCTAGTAAAGTGGTAGCGCGCTGGCCTTGCATTTGCTTGGTCGGCAAATTGAGTCCCCGCCCGGGCCCGTGATGCTTAAGCTGTTTACTGGGGAGGAACTGCTGTGGTCGGGCACCACAGTGGTGCAGCGGTGGTCAACCATGGCTGTGAGGCATAGACCTCTAAACAGAACCTAGTAAAACCTAGTTACCTCCCTTCCTTCCCTTCCTCTCGCTCTTCCTCCTCTGCTCTCTTTCCTTCCTTCCTTCCTTGTTACGTAGAGAGAGAGAAAAACTAAATATATAAATACAATAACCACCACACCACACGAAAAAAATAATAAAATAAAATAAACAAAAAACAAAAGCGCGCGTATAGCTATAGAAAATTCAAACGGCACTTTTTTTTTGTTTTTCTTTTTTTGTAGCAAGTTAATTTTGAGTGAATATTAAGTTGTATTAGGTATGCATTGAAGTCATGATGGACTCGACAGACTCACAAATTGCTTTCAAGGAACACAATCTCCATGTTAAAGAGGATGGAGGGGGGAAGGGGGGCAGGATTGCGTAATAGAGGAGTGGGATTGCGTAATGGAGGGGAGGGGGGGGCGGGGGCGGGTTGCTTAATGGAAGGGTTAGGTTAGGTTAGGTTAGGTTGGGGGGGGAGGGTTGCATAGATGAGAGGTTCTGTAATGGAGGCGAGGGGGGAAGGGGGGAGGTTAGGTTAATAAATCTATCTTCCATTATCATTAATATTTTTATTTTTCTTCAGCACACACCCTAAACCTAACATTACAAATATGACCCACAATAAGAGGAAAGGTCAGAGGTCATCCCAAGGTCATGAACCAGAACAAGTATTGACCCCGTACTCCGTGACCTTTGCCAGCCGAGGTCAGAGGAGAGCTCAGGTCATGAAGGATCTCGTTCAGAAAAAGACCGTCACAGATTACAAAAAAGTTCGGGCAAAGAAAGGTATGGATTCATTTTCAGGTTATGTAAAAATTAACGTGTTGAAATTACTTACATATTTAGTGTTAAAATTATTTACATTATTTGTGTTAATATTACTTACATTATTCATTGTTAAATTGCTTTTGAGGTATATAATTAACACTATCAACTGCATGAATATATATATGTATATATATATATATATATATATATATATATATATATATATATATATATATATATATATATATATATTATTATTATTTCATTGATTTATAACACACCTTTTTATTTGTAATAATTAAAAT
The DNA here is from genome assembly GCA_029783475.1 of Metacarcinus magister. Taxonomy (NCBI): domain Eukaryota; kingdom Metazoa; phylum Arthropoda; class Malacostraca; order Decapoda; family Cancridae; genus Metacarcinus; species Metacarcinus magister. The sequence goes on along the minus strand of JAPQNM010000041.1, from coordinate 8,717,347 downwards.
AACACTAATCTGTCCTTAGCATCAATACAGTATGCTTGTCATGTCATTTTTAATAAGAGGAAATAACCATACAATCACATTATTATTTATTTTTTAATTCATTATTTTTTTTACAGAAAGGCAATCATTCAAAGAGACAGTCTTGTATGAGCTTTATAAAGTGGATGACCTTATTGAAGATTTTATAACCATCTTTAAACAACCCTTTATTCCACCTCCACCTCCACCTCCTCCACTACAAGTAACTGGACCTCACCACATAGAGTAAGTTAAAATACTCTACATAAATAAAATAATAATGATAATATATATATGTATTTTCTGTCTTGCATTGTGTATGCGTTGATAATATACATTCTCCGGCTGGTCATAGGAAGGAAATTTGACGTATAATTCTCTCTCGGGTAATTCTATGCGATGAAAACTGTAGAGACGTAATTATGATGCATGTGTTTGATCGTCATGACATCCAGTGTTCTTCTAGTCACATAAATACTTGATTCTCCTCCTCACACAATCTGAAAAAAATAATAATAATAAGTAATAATAATGGTAGATAAAACTGGTCTTGGAAGATTTATTTACATTACTGTACCACATTTATTTAAGTTATTTTGATATTGCTCAACACGGCATAATTTTCATCATTCTTACCATTATTTTGTAGCGTGGCAAACCATTATTCTAGTAAGGGATTAAAAGATCATTCAATAATACTCCTTAACTAGGTATTTATACACCTTATAGTCCTGCTCGGGTTAACGAGTGTTGACCCTCTCACCCAGAAACTGTCATGACCCAGGATTGACCTCACAAACTTTAGGTCACAAGCCGGGCGCTGCGTCACAGAGCCACCCGTGCCCCTCCATCCTGTTATGTTGATTATTCATTAATTGTAACGTTTCTTTAACCTATATGAATATTAATTGCACGGAAGAGTATCAAATAAATTTTCAGCAATACATTTAGTAACATTCAGGAAATTAAGTAAAGTTATGGAGATGTTACGTAGATTTTTTTTTCTTTCCAGTCCGTTGAAGAGCTTGAAGGATGTGTGTGGAGAGAGTAGAGAGGGTGAGTTGAGCCTCCAGTTGTTGGGTGACCTGACGCAGCTGATGGGTGGACACGAGGCAGCTGTCACCTTGGATGCTGTACCTTCCACACTTCCCGTTACCTGTCTCAGGATCAATACTTTAAAGGTGGTCACATTATATTAAGTTAAGATTAAATTAAGCTTACAAAAAGATTCCTCATAAAAGATAATGTTTTTTCTAAATATTTTAAAGGTGTTCAATAGATTAAATTAAGATTAGATTGAGATTAAATTGAATTAAATTGTGTGTGTGTGTGCATGGCCAGGGTAGCCCCAAGGAGGTGTGGCAGGACTTGGTCAAGGGAGGTGTGAGTGCTTGGTTCCCTCAGTGGTCTAATGTTACAATGTTGGCCGTTGATGACCCGAAGAAACCTTGTCACCTCATCAGGAACATGATCTTAGACGGCAGGTGTTCCCAGCAGGTGTGTATGTGTATGTGTCTCTGTTGCCTTAATTAACTACAGGTGTTAAGCATATTCTGTCAACACATTACCTGTTTATCTATCTTGTTCTGAATATCTGGATTTATATAACTTAACTTTAATTCAAGATAAATGAATCCATCTTTCTAATACTATTTTCTATATATGTCACACAGCATTTTAAAGTTTTATTTGGGTTCTTTTGATTAACTTATATATAGTTCTGGTAGAGTTAACGAGAGAGCGCTGACACTCACCAAAAATCACAAAACTATTACTATACTTTCAGATTGAGCGACAGTGGCACCAAATCAGCGTACCAATCATCACAACCAACAAACAGACACACAAACACAATAGAAACACGAGAGAATGCATTAAAGATTCAGTCAGCAGTGTCCAGAAACTCACATTATTTTACAGTGCATACGTAAGTTGATATCAATTATAATCATTTAACATCATTTAGTTCCATGCGATCTTATTCCAAACCATAACATGACCAAGAAACTGATATATTTCTATGGTACCTTTTCTTGCTCTGATTGATTACAATACATTAGAATATTCATGAGTAAACACTATGAATTCAGACCAGCACACCCGCACACACACACCCAAACCCACCCCTTTCCTTCCTTCCTTTCTAGTTTCTCCACCCTCCCATCTCTTCGTCTTCTCCAGTATAAAGACCTGAAGTGTGTCTATCCTTTCCAGGGGAGTATAAGTTCCCTGGTGGTGATGGTATTGTCAGCCAAGGATGGAGAGGATATCCTGGAGCTGTGTGCCACTAATTCAGGCAAAACACTGCACATAGGTTAGTTAGTTAGTTAGTTAATGCAAAAAGGAGTAAGTGCCAGACACCTGAGGCCACATAGGTTCTTTCCTCATGGTTTCATTAATTTAGTCCATCAAATTCCATTATTACGACTAAATTATTCTCGCTAACAATTCCTTATCATTTCCTTGGTAACAGCGGCTATGCAGATGAACTTTGGGAAACTCGTAGCCAACACACTGGATGGGAAGGAGGTGGAGGCGATGATGGAAACAAACTCTCGTCATGATGTACAGAACTGTGTGGTGACTAACATTGAACCTGACCTCCTAGCTAAGGTAAGGTAATACACACACTACACTACCTTCCTTTCAACTATTACTTCACACAATAATAACTCAATGCTGATATTAAGCAGCTACAAAAGTACTGCTAAAAATATCTTGCTTACTTTTAAAATAAATCTTACTTTAGTTTAGGTAATCAGATTTGTTAAATTCATAGACTAGTTTATATTAATTCCTTCTAAAAATATCTTGGCTTACTTATAGAAATGCATAATAAATCTTAGTTTTGTTTAAGGTAATCATATATTTTTCCATTTATAGACTAGTTTATATTGACGAGTCTGAGCGGGTCAAAATAATGAGCATAACCTTGTATAATTGGACTCATATGTGTTATAGAAGCAGGCTAAGAGGTACCAGAGAGTGCTTGTCGATGCACCAAGCTCAGGGGTTGGAATGGTGTGTTTCCCTCCTGGTGCCAGCGTGTGTTGCACCGTCAAGGACCTCGAGTACATCTCACACCAGCAAAAGCTTCTACTAATCAATGGTGCAGACTGTGTGAGGCAGAACTTGTGTCAGAACTCCTACCTTGTCTACACTACCTCCTCAGTCCTGGTAAGGCGCTAAATACTATTACAAAGTTTTTTTATTTATTTATTTATTTACTGGCTAAAGGGACAACACAAAATTATGAAGAAAAAAAAAAATCCCACTTGTCACCAGACCTTGTATTATTATCAGTGAGTTAATAGATGAAATTGTATAGCTGTCACACCTTGATTAGTGTATTCATAGGTTGTATATTAATAGATATCATTAGTTGTAATTATAACCGCATACTTAGCGAAGAAACTCGTCCATTGTAAATAGAAATGAGCACCAATATACGTGTGTGCATAAATATAAGAAAGATTTAAGCTTGATGCATTAACAGGTGGAGGAGAATGAGGAAGTGGTACAGCATCTACTGGTACATAGGAGTCACTTCAGGCTGGTACCGACTGGCCTGGACATTGGACACCCGGGATTAATACAGTACAAGACAAACACGTAAGTATATATAATAATTTAATCTCCATGCGGTTCTCTCCTTATGGCAATGTACGAGTCTCAACAATACCAAAGTGAAGTAATTAGAAATATAATCAGAGGATCTAACATATACTTGCTCTCAATCCAATGAAATAATAACATTCTCCTTTGCATTACTTAAGTCCAAAGTAACTTTGCAAACAGGGACATCATTCTTTCCTTTGCAAACAGGGACGTAATTTGTGTCTCATGAAAACATACAAATATTTTCAGTTTCCACGAGGATATGCATCACACCAGAAGGATTTACTCTCATCAACACCACATGGACGGAGCATTTATAGCAAAGTTTGTGTACGAGAGTAAAATAAACGCCAAGGCGACAACCATTACCAAGCATCTGATGCACAAACAAACACAGAATTACCGAAACAAAAGAAACAGACGACGAGAGAAGCTAAAAGTTCAACAGAGTGGTGGCGTGAAATCCCTATGTAAGAAAGGTTCCCATGAGTGGCTGAAACAGACATTCATAGGAGAGGAGAGAGGAGATAATAACAGTGATGATGAATTATTGTAAGACACACGACACGAAGGCACGAACACATGTCACTTTCAGCATGTACGAATAAAGTTTATTATTATTGTTTGTTGAGTATGGAATATTATCTTTTTTCATCTGTTCTGGTAATCACTGTTAACTTGCCTTCTATAACCTATATGTACCTTATAATTTAGTGTATGATATATCTTCTAATATGAGCAAACAGGTCTTGAAATTTCCCTGCAGCCAATCCTACACCGAAGGATAAATTTGTTTTTGCTGACTACACCTTGACCTCAAAGTTTATGAACAAGGCAGTTATTTGTTAAAGAATGTTTGCAGTGAAGTTGGAGATGCAAAAGGAGTTTCAAAGTTTCCAAAGTATATTTTTTGTTATATCATGTATTATTTTATTATGTATTTCATGAATTTTATTATGTATTATTTCATGATGGACTTCTATATATCATGAGTTATTCTATTGATTAACAAGTGTGCTAAGGAAGAATAAAGGCAAAGTTTAAGTATTTTGTAACTGTGAACAGTCATCATCTACAGTGTAATGTTAAGTTGAAGGTTTCATCACTCAAACTCAAACTCAAAGAATCACAAAACATTACATTTAAACCATAATCACTTTGGAAGGAGGAATACTAAAAGAAAATGTACATAAAAATAGCTTTATTTAGGTTTGTAATTTCAAAACTTGCAAAATTACAAAGTATTACTCAAACAGCTTATTATCCTCATTCCCATACAAACAATTTTGAAGTTTTAATACGATTACGATGACGACTTAACAAAAAAATGATGACGTAACAAACATCAAATTGTCCTTTAACTTATAAAACTCTCAAACATCCCTGGGGAATTATATTCAATAGATTTCTAAAGTCCAATAATTTCAAAATAAATGTCAAGCAGTATTATATATATATTAAAAATATTTTCAAGTCCTATAAAATTCTGAAACAAATGAAATGTCAAGCAGTAATATTAAAAAACACATCAGTAATTGTCTTTATTATATTAGTATGAAAAAGACATTCTATTGAGCATATCGTGTCGTCAAGATGTAATTGAATAATGCCCAGTTACTGTTACTAGTTAAAATCCCGTCTTTTCATTATATTAACTCTCTACACTTTACATTAACCTTGCCTGGCTTGAGACTCCAGTGACTCCGTACCACAGCACTCTTAGTAGTAGTAGTAGTAGTAGTATTCTGACACCTTCGTATTGTAGAGTAGAATCACAATCCCAGACACTAATCAGTCAGAAAAATCATCTTTGCAGCAAAAGTTTCCTTCCTAATGAAAACATATTAAAAGGAAAACTCTCGGCTTTAAAAAGTATTTCCCATCTTCCGACAACACCATTGCACTCGGCGCTACAACATAAAACTGCAATAACTTTACAAAAAAAGACTAGAATTGTTTTTACTGCAAATTCTATGATATTTACACAGCCCGTTATAGGCTCATCACACAAATTAATAATAGTAATCATACATATCATACACTTACTTACCTTCCTTCATCAATTACTTATATTATTTCAGTTATTTTTCCACATACAGACAGGCATCATGTACTGTACCTTATTATGTACAAGTATAAATTAAAATTATCTAAAAATCACCAGCGTTGACAGGAAAAACATTGATCAAAAATAAAAGAAAAAAATATATTATCAAATGATCATTGTATAAAATAAGTAGTAAAACCAATGGTGTTTAATTTACCACTAAATTCTTCTTCCTTCACACACACACACACCCAAAAAGGACTTCAAAATAACCTATACAAAATACAATTAATTTTCCATCTATCACTTTTTTTTACACTTACTCGACTACGGTTGCACAGCATGCACGCAAATTAAACAAATAAGCATATATATACAGTATTTTTATCAATTTCATTTATATTGCCTCTATTAGCGTATAATGCCTTTGATATGTGTGTATAAGCCTAGCCACACATGTCTTGATATGTATAATAATGGCCACATGAAACAGTAAATCACATTAATTCCTGCCACCGGATTATTAATTCAACTCGGGGAACATTTACACTGTCTTGCCGTAACCTCACCTATACAATACACATCACCAGTGGTCTCTCGGGTCACAGTGGCAACGATGGAATGTGTAAAAATGTGATATTCAATTCAATTCATTCATTTACCCGATAAAAAAAAATAAACTGAGATTTTTACCCTGAATATTCCATGACCAATCTTGCCTTCTCATCTGTCTTGGGTGGAGTCAGCATTGCAACAGGAACCTCTGACACCTCAGGACTCTTCCGGGAGGACGACGAACGGATCTGATTCAGTCTCACTTGTGCACTTTCCTGTTAGGTGAAAATGGATGAGAAAAAGATTATTAGATTATAAAAGAAGTGCTTTTTAACACACATTAGTTACTGAAGTGTTTGAGAGAGAGAGAGAGAGAGAGAGAGAGAGAGAGAGAGAGAGAGAGAGAGAGAGAGAGAGAGAGAGAGAGAGAGAGAGAGAGAGAGAGAGAGAAACAGACAAAGAGAGAGACAGTTGTAGTTACCATCTTATAACAAAACATACCATAAAATCATGCATAAAAGTCTTAGTAATTAACCAGCAAACAAAACTTCACAAATTCCCCCACGTACCAATATTTCTAAGTCCACAGAATGGGTCTGAATGTTATGCATATCGTCTTGCGCCACTTTACTGAATGACTTTAACTGTACTGGTCCCATTTCATGAACCGTGACAGCAAACGACGCCATCCAGTCGTAGCATTCCTGGAGGTCCTTGGAAGAGTAACCTGAGACAGTACTTGCTAGTTCTGGTGTCATTATGTGGCACATGGCCGTCGCTGCGATCATACTCGAGGTGTAGGACAGGTTTGAGATTTCCAGCGTACATAAGTCTAACAATCTGGCCACCTGGGGAAGATATAAATAAATAAATACATTGAGTAATCCTTGCTATCAATCACACTTGCATGAATATATTAAATAAATCAATCATTATTATTAGTAGTAGTATATATATATATTTATAAATAAGACAGTCTATTCCTGCATCAGTTCATTCCCAGTTTATTCCTGAATCAGTTTATCATTATTACTATTATTATCAGTAGTAGTAGTATATATAGACATTCATAAATAAGACAGTTTATTCCCAATCTATTCTTGCATCAGTTTATTCCTCACCTGTACGAAGGTTAGCGGAGAGAAGCGAGGAAACACAAAGCCGTGGTCATCCTCCTCGTCCTCCTTCCCCTCCATGTCATCCGGCTGTGAGATGTCATGAGCCAGTTGGATGTAGGTGCTCAGCCAAGTGTTGGATGTGATGGGTGATAAGTCCCAATTCAGTTTCTGTAAAGCACGGATGAAGAAATATAATAATAATAATAATAATAATGAGTCAAAATATTATAAGGTTAATAATGAATAGATATTGTAATAGGTAAGAAATATTTGATACTGAATTACCGGTTTATAGCAAAAAATAAATAAATAAATAAATAAATAAATAAATTAAATAAAAAATTAAATAAAATTCCCACTTAATATATGTGTTGTTTAGACAGATAGACTTACCTTTAATATGACTAGTTCTTTCTCAAGTATTTCATTTTCCAAACAAGCGCCGTCTGTTACGTAAGCAAACTCGGATAAATTTCTGGGGTAAATTTCTTCAATCTTTGCAGAGATGAATAAGCAAGTGATACCTGGAGGGAAAAATATAAAAATATATATAATTAGACAGTAGTAGTAGTAGTAGTAATAGCAGTAGGAGCAGTAGTAGTAGTAGTAACAGTATTATTATTATTAGTAGTAGTAGTAGTAGTAACAACACTCCAGGTCATCGCACTCACCTATAAGTTGCAGTTGTTGTTTAGGCACGTCATCTGTACACGCCAAGTAACGGTCTATGTAATCCACCGCCAAGTAGTAAGACTCTCGGTGAAAGTTGAACACCTCACAAACCTGAACACAAAATAAATCCATTATTTAACTACAATACAATAAAAAACAATTGAGCAATCACTACACTATTAGTAAGACTCATTATCACTACAGTAAACCTTCTTCCTGCCCTCTCTCCTCCCTTTCTTCCCTCCTTCCTTCCCTCCCTCCTTCCCTTCTTCCTTCACATACACATTTAGTTATAAAAGCAAGTCCATCCATCTAAAACCGATACAAATACATCAAATCAAATACATACATACTCTCAAATCAATCTGGTTTTAAAATATCCTGAAAAAAGGTTTAATATACAAGAAAACTGAAAAAAATCTTCACCTCAGTCAGCCAGTCGAGTAGAATTGCTCTCATCCGTGCCTGTAGTGAAGGGTGTTTGGCTAGGTAGTTAGGGCAGCGAGGGTAGATGCGATCCTTCCTACACATAAGGTCCCACACTTGCCCCTGATCAGCCCATCCCAACTTTGGCAGCGGTAACTTGCGGTTTAATAAAGGCGCTGGTGTGCATGTTAGTCCTCGGAACCTGGTGGAGTTATTTTAGGTTTAATTATGTTTCTGGTTCATTAATGTTTGGTGTAATGAATCCTGAAAAATTACAGAGGAATTATTATACTTTTAATTACGTTTCTGGTAATATAATGTTCGGTGTAATGACTCCTGAAAAAAATCACAGTGTATGATAAAATGTATAGATAAGTCATGATATTTATACATTTATAGGTTCTTCAGGAGATTAAGAAGTTATTCATCTCATAGGAAATGTAAAAAGTTTCATGCTTGCATTATACTCAATGAAAATTATACATTCTAGTGAATAACGTTATCAAAAAACATACTCTTTCCTTACACCACAAAACTGACGTACAGTTTACTCCTCTGTTCAGCATGAAAATAAACAACAATACCTTGGTCAAAACACAAATATACATCTATAATAAAGTAATGTAGAGTGACCATAAAGTGTACATAAGTGTGACCATAAAGTGTACATAAGTGTGACCATAAAGTGTGCATAAGTGTGACCATAAAGTGAGGTGTGGATGTAATAATTGCTTACCCTAGTGGTAGTAAAGAGGCAAGAGAGTCAAAGTTCATAACAGGTGCCAAGGCCAGTGTCAATGCCTCTTCTCAGTTTTGTTTCAGTCTCAAACTGGTTATATCTATTCTTAAACATGTTAACTGTGGTACTGTTTCCCACATTTTCAGTGAGATTGTAACTTACTTGAGCCAGTTTTCAGGGACAGCCCCACCATCAGAGGTTGAAGAACGCTCCTTGTCAACATTAAGGCTAGACGTTACATCCCCAAGAGGCTCGGGCTGAAAGGGAAAGACAAGGCATTATGTTCACTGGTTGACAGGAGACAAGTACAACAGACAACTGGACAAATATACACACTGAGATAGAACCACACGAATGTAGCTTAGGCCCTGTATACAACAACTAGGTAAATACAATTATAAGTCATCCCCTCCACACTTACCATGTCTGTTGGGTCGACTCGAGGTTGTTTCACCTGCCGTTCATCCTCATTCTCCGAGTGCTTTCTTTTCCTAGCTCTTAGGATTGCTGGTTTTGTTCTTGACGTCATGGAACCATTTTTCAACCTGCAAGTTCATTGGATTATAAAATGAGAGAGAGAGAGAGAGAGAGAGAGAGAGAGAGAGAGAGAGAGAGAGAGAGAGAGAGAGAGAGAGAGAGAGAGAGAGAGAGAGAGAGAGAAAGAGAAAGAGAGAGAGAGTGTTGTGTGTGTACCCTTGCAAAAGATACAAGCCCAGCTGATCTCCCCTCTCCCCTTGGGGCACACCAACAGTATACCTTCCTAAGTCCATTCAACCACTACTATCATATTCAATCCATTTCAACGTTTAATCTGTAAATGGGGTTGTGTTCTATTCCCAGGATCATCCCACCAGTTGTAGCATCAGTTCATGGCTGTTAAATTAGCAAGGAAGATAACTAATGTTAATATAAGTGTATTACAGGGTGAAATGATGTACTGTAGACCACAAGAAGAGCAAGAATTCAGTATGGTCTTCATGACTCATAAATAATGCCACATCTCAATAGAATATGAATGTAAGTAAGTGAAGTTGTACAGTAATGATCTAGACATAAGGAGGAAAGGAATAGAAAAACATAGGAAAATATAAACAGGTTCTCCCATCTAGAAAAGCTTAGCACGTGTGTGAAAACATCTATACTTGTCAAGCCTATAATCCTCTCTATAAATTTATCACACACACACTTCACTTTTAACCTCATATAAACTCATCAAGTCTAATACAAACACATTTAGGGATTCACATCATTAGCAAGGAGGACAAACCAATCCCTTGATCCATAACTTAACAGGAACTGAATAGGAGCCACAACTTACCTTCTCTGGACCTGAGACATGGAGCTATTTGGTGGGTGGCTTGTTGGTAAGTGACAAGCTGCTGGTATTTACAAGGCCTACCAGGACAAAAAATAGTAATAATTAGTACAAACACACATTTACCAATACACTATTTCACATTTTTCACGTGTATTCAGTAAGGTCTTCATATTATTACGTATTCAATCCTTCCCACTCTGAATGATAACGAAATCATTTGACCAGGAAGTGTTTAGTGTTGGTCATTATAACTCTTCTACCACGCTTCGCTGGAGGACAACTATACTACCTAACTATGTCTAGATCACCACTCGTTCTATAAGTATGCTTTATATTGCATGAAAGGCCTCACGGATATCACTGAACCCAACGTAATAACATCTATCAGTAGCATTCCCTCCCATATGCTGAACTCACAAGTTATTCGTCTCACCGTTACATGAAAGGACAAATGGATCTTAAATAGCAGTAAATACCGTCTGATAGATGATGCACAGTGTATGTAGCAAGCACCTGGTTCCTCTGAGTCCTGTGACAGCGTTAAAAGTCCCTCGAAACAAGTTGGATGTGGCCAGGTGTTTTCACGTCAGGGCGGCAAGTTTGCCCGCCAACCCGCCTTACCCCCCACCTGGCTCCCTTCCTCTCCTCCACGCTTACCACCCTTGATTTCCCTCATAATACACACCTAGGACACTTTCAGACTATCATCTTCAATCCTATATCACATAATAGTGTTATATATGACACTTTACATGTATAATATTCCTACAAAAATCACCCTCCATTTCTTTGTGGCTCCGGTAGGCAGTCGAGAGTCCAAGATTTTCATGTGATTTTCTTATTGGCTGATTACACTAACTTAAACATCAATCCACGATACACTTTCCTATATCACTTCACAATTTCATCCCCTACAAGTAAGCTTAGTCGAAAAGATGATTAAACGATCCCGATGGAAATAGTAAAACAACCCGCCAAAACTTTCTGCCTTCCTACCCGGTCTTGAGATGCTGAGGGAGTCCAAGCATCACCACCACTTACCTCCGTCTACAGATGCTACAGGCTCGGCTACCCACACACACACAGTCGTCACTTGTACACCTTCAACTTGAGGTACTTCATAATTAATCCATGGAAGAGTGTATCATGGAATAAGCTTTGGAATTTCACCCGCTGAGCTGCACCATGGTAAGGAGGGTGATGTGTCTGGGGTGAGCGCGGGCTTGTGTGCTAGCCGCCAAATCTGAAGGGAGGAGTCAGCTGCTGGGCGACTCTCTCATTGGTCTTCCCGCCCACAGGTTTCACTTCGTACTTTAACAAGGTGACAAGAAACCCTCACATGTAAACATTGTATTGTGTTGTCTTATAGTAAGTAGAATCAGTATATAAATTATACCATGGCCAATGTTGGATTATTACCATGCTATAGGGTCTTACCGCATTCAAAACTGTGTACAGGCGCCAGAAATATGACGAGGTTTTGAGCGCCAGGGAACAATGACCCTAGCAAGCTTTGGAACACCACACCAGTGCTGCCGTGGCTTCATTGGTTGAGGTAAAGGACGTCAAAGCCCGCCAAATATAAAATGGTAAGTCCTGCCAGCTGATCAGGTAACAACACAGACCCCGGCCCGGCTCGGCGCCGCCTACAGTCACTACAAGCCGGAGTGCGAGGTTATTAACTAATTGTATTCCCACACCTTTACACAGTAAGTTGTTTCGCTTGTAAAAGTTATAATGCTTTATATATTATTTATATTAGTGCTCAATCAACTTTAAATACATACAAACATTAGATTAGACCCTACAGTGCGGCGGAAAAGAATATTACTGCTTGCATTTTACACTTTAAAGAAATTATTTGACTGCATGTCAATTATATTAGATATGTTTTAGACAATTTTAAGACTGTCTTACTAATATGCTTCAAAATACAGATTTACACTACTAACCAAACATGAACCTTACATTACTCAAACTACCTGACTTCTGACATTACCAAAAATTATCCAAAACATTACTTGAGGTTCCAATAAGTTTTCGTAAGTGATAACAACTCGGACCATTTAGGACGCGATGGAGAGAGGTAGCTGGTCTTGCCTCGTTTCCCTCCACACAGGACTCACGTTTGTGCCGCCAAGAACCAGAAGAAAGGTGCAGCTGGTAGGCGGGCTCCCTGGGTGAGCAGCGCGTGCCGGGACCCCTCGGAGCGTCCCTCTCCGATCCCCCAAGGTTCCTAGGGGCTGCCCGCATATCCTACCCTCACCCTCCCTCCCTTGTCTTCTGGCGCCTGCGAGGGAAATGCAACTCCCTGTCATAAGAATCGACATGCATGCTTTTTAATATTTCCTAATGACTTATTATTTCCCCTCGCGTCCTTCTGCGAGGGTGCAAGGCGGGAGGCGATTAGCAACTTCGTGAGAATGTGTTTCTGCCTTATCTCTACTCTAGTCTAGCGTGTGATTACTGTATCTATAAAATGCTTACACATGGTGCGTTGTTCATAGCATTACCAGACCTACGGTGTTATATGGTGGATGTAAGTCATGTAGATGTGGATTATTTATGGTACATTATATCTTATGTGACTAGAATAATAATAATAATAATAATGATAATAGTATGAACAATTGCTTTCGTGAATTTGAGTCTCCTACTGATACTTGATTCTTTCATATCCAAAAATAGATGTTACAGCCAAAGAGATTTATTTTTTCTTCTTCATGTGTTAATTAATGGGAAAAGTTAATACATGATATAAATTGTGTCTGATTACAGTGTGTGTGTGTGTGTGTGTGTGTGTGTGTGTGTGTGTGTGTGTTGTTTAGTAATAATAGTAGTAGTAGTAGTAGTGGTAACAGCAGCAACAGCAACAACAACAGCAACAACAACAACAGCAGCAGCAGAAGTACTGAAGTAGACAGACAGAAGCTCCAGTAGCAAGAATACCTCATCCCAGATCAAGAAACATTAAATCATCTAAGCATATGTATTAATGTTCCAGCTCACCACTGCCCTTGCCTATTGCATTTCAACAGATTAATTACGGCAAGGCTCGCGGGGCCTCACCAGCAGAGGGCGGACGAGGGAGGGGAAGGGAAGGAGGGAAGGAGAGAGGGAGGGAAGGAGAGAGAGGGAGGGAGAGGAAGGGGCAGCTGATCTAAGCCCGCGAAAACTTTCCATCCACTGAAATGCTTCTCTACGTTGGGAGATAATCAATGTATATATTAACCTCCCATGGTAGAATATCTATCAAGGAATAATTGTTCGTTATATAAAAATGATGCATATTGATTTAGAAGTGGTATTTGTGGTGTTAGGAGAGGCCCCACCTCTGCCTCGCCTTGCAAGAGGAGGTACGTGTCCTTGTACTCCTCATAACCTAACATCGTAGTTCTAGTTCAATTATTATTATCTTACTCTAATACCATACACACATACATGGATGGAGGCAGTAGCACGTGTATCTAGCAGCCAGGCATGACGTTTTATTCCTTTGGGTGAAATATGAGTTCTACGATAATCCCTGCGTGGCATCTTGAGTCCATTCACTTCCCCGCCAAAAAGTTCTCGCCGGTATTTAAAGATGGCAGTGGTCAATGCCATTAAATGCTTAGCCAGAAGTACAGTGTAAATAAAATAGTTCCATAGGCATCATATTACATAGTGCACAAAATCATGTCATTAAAATATAACTTGATGATAATATGTATTCCATAATGACGCAGCATTATATAAATTATTACGTAGTTTCTGTACCAATGTTGATTGAAGGAATCCAGGACCTATATTATAGTAATTAACTGATAAAGCACAAAGGAGTGAGATGAAGGCTATCTCACCTTGTTAAGTGACGAACTTCTACTATCTCTTATCTGATATCAAACCTTGGTGTAATAGGTAGGCAAGGAAATAATCAGACATCGCTACTGAAATAGACAACAAACACGGATTTTTTTTCGATAACATTATATAAAATTCATTTGCTCAAAGACCTGCAGATGTTTATTTAATGGCAATGAAAATCTATTTGCATGAATATTTAGTTTCAAGTAAAATGTACCCAAGCCCTTATCTTTACACTATATACAGGTGAACTTAACACCTGTGGCGCCAGTCAAAGGTGGTGGTGGTGGTGGTGGTAGTAGTAGTAGTAGTAGTAGTAGTAGTAGTAGTAGTAGTAGTAGTAGTAGTAGTAGTAGTAGTAGTAGTAGTAGTAGTAGTAGTAGTAGTAGTAGTAGGTCAAATTACAGATTACTCTAATACCCATACATACACAATGAGTTCAAAGGAAAACACAAGCTAAAAGAAAAGGTCACTTGAGTTCATACACGGTTTTACAAAAGGTCACTGAGCTGCCTCTTAACAAAACCTGAAGTCACAGAAGCAAGGCATCAAAAAGTACTTATTGTATAATACCATTCATGAAGTTATTTTTTACATGATGCGAGTTATAATGTGTTGTCGCCTTGCACATATCAGTGAGTTATTATTTTTCTACGGGAGACTTGTCTTTGGTATGTTAGATGTATGCACGGATGTATGTATAGTCAAGGCAAGGAGACAGGTATTAAAGTTTAAATCGTAAGTGTATAAACGCATGATTCCTGATTAGTTAAGTAAGTCAAGTGATATATTAAATAAAGGAGGAAGGCAGTCGATCAGTGAGTTTAAGATGAAATAAGTATAAGTAAATTATTAAGTACATTGCTTGCTGGTTTACTCTTAAGTTCCATAGGGTTGTCCTCCACATAGGTCCTAGATACAGGTGCAGAGGATGCTCCATAAGGCAGAGGACACAAGGGGCCGGATGTGGGGGTATTGCGACAGGTGTCCGTAGCACCTGAGCCCCTCACTCCCACGCCCACGGATCCCACGTCCACTGTCCACTCTTACCAAAGTCCCCATACACGGAAAACAATGCCTCAACTGTATTATCTAAAGTAAGCGCAAGGTAAATAAACTCATACTGAAAGAAAGCACTTCAATGTAATCCAATACTTCGCCAACAGGTGTGAAGTCATAGATATATATACCCGTTCTGTGCCTTCATGCATTTAACTGTATATCTAAAGCAAGCACAAGGCAAATAAACTTATAACTACAAAGAAAGCATTTAAATGTAATCCAATACCTCGCCAATAGGTGTGAACAGTCATAGATACCCGTGAATGCATATTTCAACACGTTATTTTCTACCTGCACATTCCATCTACTACAGAGGACGATTTACCCCTTCCATAACCCTAATAGCCTGTCTCTCCCTATATAGTGTCTAGCCTGTGGGTCCCGCAGAGCTGCCGCCCGGTGAAGCGAGGCGGGAAGATACACTTGTTGGCGGGAAAAGTGCAATGTGTGGGCCATCTGAGACCGTCCAACCAGCCCCGCCCCGCACCGACTCTGCCCAGCCACCACCCCCGCTCCTCTCGCTCACTCGCTGCTCTACCATAACGATCTCAGGCCTGAAATTTTAGTGCGATTTCATGTTATGTTTAAATTGTGATGATAATGTGTGTAAGTACTGAATGTTTACTGTGTTATCTCAGTCTAAAAAAACACTAGTCTCAAAAATAATATCCTTCCGATGCTTTAAATTTTAGTGCGATTTCAGCAGGTTCGGTTTAAATTCTGATAATATTGTGTAAGTACTGAATAAACGTTTACCGTATTATCTCAGTCAAAAAACTAAAATAATATCCTTTCAATACTCCTCACAAACGCATAAAACAGTTACTTTACCCAACTATTTGAAACTAAACATAGAAAGATAAAATTTCCACTGATGATGAAAACACCTTCATCCTTTCCTCCCCGATAAACAGAAGCGGAAACAAGTACAGATGTTTGATTCACCTAGAGGGACGCCAGGTAAGGCTCCCTCACCAAGCTGGCACCTGTAGAAATAATAATAATAATAAAAATATATAGGAACCTCTACCTGCCAGGATGTCAATTGTAACGTAGAAAAGGAAAGGAAAAGAAAATGACAAACGTTTCTTCGTAATTTCCTTCCTTCTTGATCTCTAACCTGAAGGCATGCTTTTATTTATTTATTTTTCTTTCTTTGCACCTGTCTTCTCTCTCTCTCTCTCTCTCTCTCTCTCTCTCTCTCTCTCTCTCTCTCTCTCTCTCTCTCTCTCTCTCTCTCTCTCTCTCTCTCTCTCTCTCACACCTGTTCTTTATTATTTGTATACACACACAATCTTTACCTGGTTCTCTTGTTACCTACCCTCATTGTTACTCTTATTTTCCTTACTCTTTTTTATTTCTTCGTTATATTCCTGACCTTCGCCTTCCCCTTGCTCTCAATTATCGTCTTTTTTTTCCCTCCCTTTGTCCTTTATTTCCTCCCTCCCTCCCTTCTTCCTTTATAATTCCCTTTATCATATATTCCATCTTCCTTCTTTTATTCCTTATCTCTTCTCTTCTAATTCTCCTCATTCTCTCATGGATTATCTCTATCTTTCTTTTCTCTTCCTCTTTCATTCCTTCATCTTTTCCTTCCTTCCACTCTCTCCTTCCCTTTCCACTCGTTATCAATTATTCCATCTTCCTTCTTTTATTCCTTACCTCTTCCCTTTTATTCCTCTTCATTCTCTCATGGATTACCTCTCTTTCTTTTCCCTTCCTCTCTCATTCCTTCATTTCTTCCTTCCGCTTTCTCCTTCCCTTCCCACACCTTTTATCTGGCCACACCTGCGTCAGCCTCTTGAACGGAAGTTACTTTATACTCTTCCGCTTCGTTTTCCCACAATATCGCTGATGCGAGAGAGAGAGAGAGAGAGAGAGAGAGAGAGAGAGAGAGAGAGAGAGAGAGAGAGAGAGAGAGAGAGAGAGAGAGAGAGTAATGTATTGAACATAAGAAGAACATAAGAAATGAGGAGACTGCAAGAGGCCAGTTGATGAGCTACATGAGGCAGTTCCTTGTTCCCCACCCTTGGAATAATCCAATATATAGCCATCCCACCTGTCATCCCTATCCATACTCTGATCCAACCGTTTTTTAAAGCTACCTAATGACTCAGCACTTACTACGTGTCTACCCAGCCTATACCAATCGTTCACCACTCTGTTAGTGAACCAATATCTACCTAGGTTTGTGCTGATGACACCACCTTGCATTTTTCAACGTCGTGCAACAGACGCCCAACAAGAATTAAATGACTCAAGGCGAGATGCTATAGGACGCTTAACTTCTGATCTTTCACTAGTTTCTGATTGGGGCAGAGCAAACCTGGTTTTGTTCAATGCCTCAAAAATATAAACCATTATTGTTATCTTTATCTATTAATTCCTCTATTTCAATGTATATTACCTTCCCTTCCTTCATTGTTGTATGAAGTTCCCTCACCGCCACCACCACCATAATGATGAATAAATAATATAATAATAATAATAATAATAATAATGAATGTGAGGTGATGGTAAGGGTGTCGTATCAGTTTTATTAAAATCATCAGTAAGGACGTGAGGTTAGGTTAGGCGCATTGGCAGACGTGTCACTAAACAGGACCAAATATCATACATACTCGCTAATACTATATACTTTAATACTATGCTACTATACTAATATTATACTAATACTATATATTATAATACTATATGCATGATGTATGTGTACTTGTATACCAGTACGTTATGTTGGGCCACCCGGACGGCACCGAGACGGGGCGGTGGGGGGGAGTCAGTCCTGTCTCCTGAGCGGGAAGGAAATATACAGCACCTGATCTCTTGGTCTCTTTCTCCTTGCCTGGACACCTTACACTATATAATAATATTAGTCAGAGAGCGGCGAACAAGTCATAGTGTGTACCGGCCGCATACATACACTGTATTCCGCTGCGGCACACTGCGGCGAGAATGGATTAGCAGGCGGATTCAAGGGGTAACCCCAACAAACTTGCCGATGCTCGGCGTTCTATGCCATATCGCCTTATGCTTGTATCCGTGTGTGCGTGTGTGTGCGCGTGTTGTGTGGGAGAATGTGTGTATGCGTGTGTGTGTGTTTATATATGCACTTGTGTTTTTATTCTTTCTCATGCTAAATGTAGGAATATCTATCTGCCTGTCTGCCTTTGCGTCTGTCCCTGATCGTGTAATTATTTCTTCTCACGGTAAATACTTTGAGGGATGGAGGAACAGTAACACGTTTATAGTGATCTCGCGCAGGCATACCTCCGCCGGGGCCACTCTATCTACAGCGGCCGTGCGTTTACTGCTGGGTCACGTATATACATAACCAAAATTGAGATTTTTATTATACACAGGAAAGCAATTATATATACTTAAAAAAATCGTTTGACATACCTATCCGTTTCCTACATAAACATTTATTATATTTGATTCGTATTTATTTCATGAAAAATGTTTATTTCTAAGGTCAATCATAAAATCGAATAATAGAATAAAGCAATAATAATGAAATTAAAGCAATATAAACCATATAATAGAACATATAAAAATTATTCAAACCGAAAGTAAAGCCTAAATAAGCCATAGAAAAAAGAAAAACGGAAAAAAATATGAAAAAATGAGAAAAAAACACCATAATTATTCGTTGACATCCACGAGTGTTAATTATAGCGTGTTAAGTACAGTAAAAGAAGTGTTAGGACATGACGACCTACAAGGATATAGATGAAGGCGAGTGTGTTGTGTTATGAGTGTGTTGTGAGTGTGTTTTGGTGGGCTGAAAGGCTGAAAGGCTGAAAGTAACACTAGGGATGTACACCTTTTCCTTCCTTTCTAAGTCTATTTGAGGAAAGGAGGAGCAGTAACACATTATTCTTCATCATGTATAGTGGAAGGATAGAGAAAACAGTGCCTATTAAGCGTAATAACTTGATATAACATCACAGAAGAAGAAGAGTAGGATGGCAGACGTGACAAAAGCGGAAGAGGTCACAGAAGAAGAAGAAGAGTAAGGTGGCGAACGTGAGAGGCAAGGATGAGAGACATATATGTCTCTCAGACCTAGGTAGATATTGGTTCACTAACAGAGTGGTGAACGATTGGTATAGGCTGGGTAGACACGTAGTAAGTGGTGAGTCAATAGGTAGCTTTAAAAGACGGTTGGATCAGAGTATGGATAGGGATGACGGGTGGGATGGATAAATATTGGATTATTCCAAGGGTGAGGGACAAGGAACTGCCTCGTGCAGGTCATCAACTGGCCTCTTGCAGTCTCCTCAATTCTTATGTTCTTATGTAAATATATTCTCTCTCTCTCTCTCTCTCTCTCTCTCTCTCTCTCTCTCTCTCTCTCTCTCTCTCTCTCTCTCTCTCTCGTAATGATAAAAAAACAAAACATAAAATAATGAAATAACAAATAATAATAATTAACCTACCTATAATTAGGAAAAAAAATACAATATAATTCACACGTGGATAGGGTCAAGAACGAGAGAAAAAGAGAGAGAGGGAAACCAACCTAAGACCAAGACTGAGACCAAAGGAGACAAGATTGATCCGCCCCCTAAGGATGCAACATTTCCTCTCCTGCTGTTAATATAGGTAAGTCCACCTTAAATTACACCTATATACATCTTAATAACCCCATAGATGAGGTTAAAAATGTATAATTAGTGATAGGAATAAGGGGAAGGAGTAGTTAACGTTATATTTGTACCATGAAGGAAATGTCAGATTCTGTTTATTAAAGGTGTTAGGGCGTGTACCTGAGGTGTTAGAGTGTGTTATGTGGTGTGTATGTGTGGTGGAGTATGTTGTATATGTGGTAGTATGGTTGTTTTAGGGTTAAATATGGTGGTGGTGGTGGTGGTGGTGGTGGTTTGACATTTATACTTGGGTGGTATCGGTCAAAATAATTCGTTTCTTGAATCACTCACTATGTTGGACCTATTTTTCTATAAGTTTGAGGTGATCTAAACATGTTTCTGAGGTTGAATTTTCAGCAATGCATTATAAAGGTAAATAGATAGTGGTTAAAGAAGAAAATATTGGTATTATTTTACATCTTCACCAGAATGCTCTAGAGAATTCAGGGTTACATTTTGAGAAGGTTTTCTTGATTACATTTCCGTCGCAAATTCTTAGTTTGTGAGATATTCAATGTTTTCTGTTTTCTCTTTGGGAATAAGATAGTTATTATTATTTCCTTCTGTCCTTATGTAACTATCTTGCACATGTAAGTGATGTATTAACCTCATCTCCCAGAGCTACAAGGATGCTGGGAGGCTTGTTCATCTATTATTATTATTATTATTATCATCATTATTATTCCTTATGTCTTTAAATTACTGTATCTTTAACATGTGGAAGTGATGCTGACGTAACCTAACCTAACCTAACCTAACCTAACCTCATCTCCTAGAGCCACAAGGATGCTGGGCGGGTTGTTCATCTACAATCACAAGGGAGAAGTTCTCATCTCCCGGGTGTATCGAGATGACATTGGACGCAACGCAGTGGATGCCTTCCGGGTGAATGTCATCCATGCCCGCCAACAAGTCCGGTCACCCGTCACCAATATAGCACGCACCAGCTTCTTCCATATTAAGGTGGGTGACTAGCGGGTGAAATAATCAGCCAAAAGTGGATGAATATACTTTTCTCGACCTTTTTATCAAATTTTTCTTGCAGTTCGTGTCTAAATTGATTGATTGATTGACTTTATTTAGTAAGATGGAAAAAAATAAATAAATAAATAGATAAAAGTTAGTGCATCCATTTACATCAATAAACAACTACTATATATATCTACTTGAGACAGACGGACAGCAAAGTGGAAGACTACGTAGAGGAGGAAGGGAGTTTAAATTCTATCCCATCCCTGTGTAACCTTGTCTTTTAAGGAGGATTTAAACCAGATAGATAGATATATAGAGTATTGTTTGCAAGGTTGAGTTTGTTGTTTATGTTAGTGTGTTTGCTATCCTCAGCGTGCCAACATCTGGGTGGCAGCGGTGACCAAGCAGAATGTTAATGCTTCACAGGTGTTTGAGTTCCTGCTGAAAATGCTTGAGGTAAGGAGAAAGAGAGAGAGAGAGAGGTTGTATACTTGTGTTACTGTTTGTGTGAAAACTTTGAATATGATCCATTAATTGATTATTGATGAATCGCACAAAAAATAATTGTTTATTGATGTTATAATTGTGTATAATATTTTTTGGATGTCTCCATTTATTTTTTTCATCTTTATATCCATGACAGTCGTGAAAAATCATCATTAACTGAGTACATTTAATTACATCCAACCGAAACAAACCTAATTCAAAGTACAATTAAAGTAAACGTTGTAATGATTGGTATTTAGTGTCACTTTTAACACTTCTTTTCATGTGATAACTGAACCCTTTTGGCAGGTTATGAGCAGCTATTTTGGGAAGATATCCGAGGAGAACGTCAAGAACAACTTTGTGCTCATTTATGAACTTCTAGACGGTGAGTTGCAACATATTTACACCATTAACGGATATTTTTCTTGTGGTCTTTATTGAACTTATTCATGAGGTTGGTAGTACATGTGAAATTTATGTAAGGAAGTAACCTATAGGAAAACAAATCTTTCGTCATCAAGTCATAGAAGAGAGAATTGGAATCTATGGTAAATGCAGAGCTTGAAGAATAAAAAAGAAACCCGACACATTTAACCTTACTGAAGGAAGGAACCAAGTTATTCTAAGCCGTAAAAAATCTATGATAAACTTATATAAACAAGTAATCTTTCATTCCAGAGATCCTAGACTTTGGGTACCCTCAGAACACAGACACAGGCGTGCTCAAGACCTTTATAACACAGCAAGGCATCAAGACCGCCAGTAAAGAGGAACAGTCACAGATAACTTCACAGGTGGGTGTGTAGCCTACTGTACGTCACCTTAAGTGTATGGTGTTGGGTGGCTCTATGGTGCAGTACTCAGCGAATGTAATAATAATAACAATAATAATAATTGATAATAATAATAATCATCCATTCACTAATATTTACTGATGTACTACTTAATTTGAGGTTCTTAGGCTGTCGTCGGCTTGTGACCTAAAAGTTGTGAGTTCGATCCTGGCTCATGGTAGCTTCTGGGTGAGAGGGACAGCACTCTCTCGTTAACCCTAGCAATGGGCTCTTATAATGATTACTTTCTTGTACACCTTTTTTTGTTTATACGTTTCGTTCATGTGTTGTGTTTCTCTTCTTGGTGGCGGCAGGTGACGGGACAAATTGGGTGGCGCCGGGAAGGCATCAAGTACCGACGCAATGAACTCTTCCTTGATGTTATTGAATACGTCAACTTGCTCATGTCTCCGCAAGGTAAGACACTCCAAAAAAAAATCTAGCTCAAAAAAATATAAACTAAAAAAGAAATAAATTTGTATCAGAAATAATGTTGATGATTTTAAAGAATAGAGTTGTATTTCAATATATTTTTCTCCTCAGGTCAGGTGTTGTCTGCCCACGTGGCTGGTAAGGTTGTGATGAAGAGTTACCTGTCAGGGATGCCGGAGTGTAAGTTTGGCATCAACGACAAGATTGTAATGGATGCCAAGCGAGGTGAGGAAGGAAGGAAGGAATACTCACTAACTAACTAACTCAATAAGGAAGGAATACTCACTCACTCACTGACTCACCCACCCACACACACACTCGGGTCTGGTGTAAGAATATTTGGTGGTGTCATTTTACCGAAACATTTCACTCACTCACTCACTACCTTTCCATAATGTTTCATCCTCTCTCGTATATCTACATAGGATATTAATAACTTGAATGCATTTAAACGTTATGTATATTAGTATTTGAACGAGTGATTGATGTTTTAGGTTCCACTGACGAGTCTCAAAGGTCCGGCAAGACGAGCATTGCAATTGACGACTGCCAATTCCACCAGTGTGTCAAGTTATCAAAGTTTGAGACTGAACATTCGATATCCTTTGTTCCTCCTGATGGTGAATTTGAACTGATGAGGTAAGTAAGCTGTCCGTGATATGATCTGGGTCTCAATGTAACCTCATTAGTATTACTGTTATCTCATCATATCATGGCCTATAAATGCAACAATATGTAATTCAGAAAGTCAAGTATGAGTATCAATGTTGCGGTTATATATATCTGTGAATGTATTTGTAAACACACTCTCCTGAAACAGATACTTAATAACAAGCAACTGATTTTTTTTTTCAAGCAACTAACTTCAACTGACTTCTTTTTCAAGCAGCAAACGAGTACATTCACTGTGTAGTCCGTTAAATTGAGGTTCAAACGAGTGTATATATATAAACATAACGTGTACTAATACCGTGTTCGTGTGCAACAGGTACCGCACCACTAAGGACATCTCGCTACCCTTCCGTGTGATTCCGTTGGTGCGTGAGGTTGGACGCACCAAGATGGAAGTGAAGGTGGTGATCAAGAGTAACTTCAAACCTTCACTCTTGGCACAGAAGATTGAGGTGAGCGAGAGTAATGTAGAGATTGTCATTATAAATTTTCTTCAGCTGCAAATTCCAACTCCTCTTAATACTTTAACTTTTTTTTCAGGTGCGGATTCCGACTCCTCTCAACACTTCCGGAGTTCAGTTTATCTGCATGAAGGGAAAATCCAAGTACAAGGCCTCGGAGAATGCTATCGTATGGAAGTAAGTAAAGGTTTGCGGTTGAAAGTCGTCTATATCACAATTTTTTTAAGGAGCAATGTCAGAAGAAATGATAAAAACAGTAATGCAAGAATATTGTTATGTTAGGTTTTTCTTCCATGAACTTTGGTTTATACTTGTAGGAATAATTATTTATTTATTTGTTTACTTATTCATTTGTTCCTCCATACAGTTTTAATCTATTTATTTATTTATGAAGAGTAAATTTTGAAATATCACATCATGGATGCAATAATTATAAAATTTGTATAGTATAGTTAGAATGAATCCAAGTTTTTGTGAAGAAACTCAACAATCATACTAGAGTAGCAATACTTTTTATATATGATCTAATATTATTTACTGATTTAACTCAATTTGAATTAAGCATCAAAATTAAAGTAAAGTTGGTTTCACTAAATAGTGTTATTAGTTAAAGTTAAGTTAATTAAGTATTAGTTAAGTTAAAATTGATCCTAAGTGGTTTTACATTTAAGTTTTTTAATGATCAGTACAATGTTACCACAAGTGTGTGTGTGTGTGTGTGTGTGTGTGTGTGTGTGTGTGTGTGTGTGTGTGTTATCCTCCAGAATTAAGCGTATGGGAGGCATGAAGGAGTCTCAGATATCAGCTGAGATTGAACTTCTGCAAACTGACACTAAGAAGAAATGGACCAGACCACCTATTTCCATGAACTTTGAGGTGAGAACAAACAAACAAACACACACACGCAGGATGTTCATGGGAGGCTTAATTATATCTTAATGATGATTAATTTCTTGGTCTTGAATTGATCTAATCCTTAATTAATAGTCCCTTTTGTTTTGTGATGTAATTAATTCTGATTATATTCATTAAGTCACGAAGAATGCATTTATTTTGTACTATTTTGGCTGAATGTAAAGTGCAAGTTATTCTTTATTAATATATTGCTGCTAACATGAGGGAGAGGAAGGATGATGAGTTTATAATGTTACAATACAGGATATATTGTACATATTTACAGAAGCTGCCTTGCCTTGTGTAGGTCAACTGGCCTTTTGCAGCCTCCTAATTCTCTTATGTTCTTATATTTTGGTCTGCAGAATAATGTTAATCACTTTTCTTGTACGTCTGATCCCAGTTTTCCTGTGTGTACGTTTTTCTCCATCTGATTTCAATTTTCCTGTGTGATTTCAATATTCCTGTGTGTACGTTTTTCTCTGTCTGATTTCAATTTTTCTGTGTGTACGTTTTTCCATGTAGTTTTGTAATGCTAGAATGTTAAGGTCACTTGAGGGGTTGGTGCCAGGGTAAGATGGTAACCTGTTATGTGTGTGTGCGTGTGTGTGTGTGTGTGTGTCCAGGACTAAGGTGAGATGACACCGTATGTATGAACGTTTATATAACTCGTGTTTATGGAATATCAGTTTTATTTTATATTCTAACGGCCTTTTATTTTAGATACGACACCATAAATATTGTTACTTCTGCTATATAAGAGATAAGGATTCACAATTTTAGAAGAGAATAGAATAGGTTGCATATAATTTTTCTTTTCCTTATAAGAGTATTTATATATTTTTTCAGAGGTCAGCCTACTATTTATAAAGAAAGGTCTGGAGCTCAAAGCCTCGTATAGTAATGAATCACTTTTCTTTACTTATAAGAGTAATTTATTGATTGATTGATTTTCAAAGACCTTCCTACTAATTAGAAAGAAAGGTGTGAAGGTGAAAGCCTCGTACATATATTAATGACTCCCTTCTCTCCTCTCCTAAGGTGCCGTTCGCTCCTTCCGGCTTCAAAGTTCGCTATTTGAAAGTGTTCGAGTCCAAGCTCAACTACTCTGACCATGACGTTATCAAATGGGTTCGTTACATCGGCCGTTCAGGACTCTACGAGACCAGATGCTAATTATCTCTATTACCCCATCAGCTCATTATGTAGCGCTTACCCTAAAGGCAGAACAGTATTGCCAACTAAACAGAACAGAACAGAACACCGTGAAAGTGTGTGTGAAAACCTGCTCGTATCATCATATCATTTTTATGAGTTAACATATTATGACAGGCTTGTGAAGGCGTGACAGTTCTCATAAGAGGTTAGTTTAGGTGTGAATACATGGGTCTATCGTGTTATAATTTAAACCAAGTGTAGGTGAGGTTAGGTTAGGTCAACTCTGGGCTGCCAGCATGTTTGTAAGATCAGTCACCTCATTCTCACGTTCAATCCAGGACCCTTGGCTTGCATCTGACACCCACCAGCAGGCATTCACTCCTAGCTGTCTGTCTGTTTGTCTGTCTGTGTTCATGGTATGATATTATTATTATCAAGAAGAATATAGTCACTTGTTATTGAGTCAGTTTATTTGTTATTTGCATGTACATAATTTTTTTGGTTTGAAGATTTGATTTAAGTACATACATCAGTTTAGTTTTATAAGATATATGCTAGATGGTTTATTTTGGATTGAATTCACCATCCTAGTGTAGATTTACAACTTCCTAATCGCAACAACTACAACAACAACCACAACCACATTCCCTGTTTGTGTTTTGTTCTACTCGAGTTGTTTTCCTTATAATAATAATAGAGTTAGTGACGTGTAGTTGAATCTATAGGGAATCTCGACTCCTTCATTGTTGACCTTTTGTGATGTTTAAGATAGTTGTCTAAACGTTTACGAACCCTTTGTCGATGGCACATATAAAGGGTTTTCTGAACACTATAGACAACTGGATGTAGTTTATCAGAAGTTAATGGCGACCACAGATTAGATGGAGTTTATATAAATTAAACCTCAGTAGTTATCAGCATTAAGGCAATTAATGGTCACTTCTGTAACTCCTTGTGCAGAATCTTTACTATATTTGAAATCATGTAAGTTGGTGCATGCTTTTTTAGTCTTAATTCTCCTTTATAGATTGAATATTTTTTCCTAATTTTGCATCTTGGTTTTATATTATAGTTACTGACCATTTGGCTTGGCATGGAGAAGGCAGTCCTGAATAATAATAATAATAACTCATTTTATGGGTATGGGGGAGGAACCTTTATTTTCACACTCATTACTACTACGAGTGACGCTTAGCTAACCAGGAATAACAGGATAACATCATCTTCCTTTTCTTTATATTCGGTTCATCTCTCATAACATTTCCTCGTAACATAACATTTCCTTAGTGTGGCGCTGGCTGTAACACAATAACCAAAGCAACACTAACCCGACTCAACTCAACCCAGCCCTTTTGCATTTATACAGAGCCTTCCTTAACCCTCCTCCCTGGCTTTACTAGTAGGAGATATGCACGACTCTCTGCCTGGTCCGCATGGATTTGGTGTGGAGTTCTGAGAGGCCGATGTTGTGCACCCATTTGATGATGTCATGGCTCACACTCGAACCCTTTACTTGAGCGACCCCAAAAAAACAGCAAGCATGGGTTAGCATTGCCTGACTCCTCCAGCTGACAGTGTTCTATGACCATCTGCCTCTGATGCTGCTGCTACTGCTGGTGTAGTTATGATAATAATAATGATGATGAAGCAAAATGTATTCTGTATTGTCCATATGTCTTTGATTAATCCCAATTTGTGTGTGTGGAGAAGTTGACGTAACATTGCATATACAAATGTCAATATTTTTTTCTCTGAGATGGCATTTTTGTATGTGTTTTTTTTGTCTTACACTAACAGGACTTTAAATATTTTTGACTCTAGAGAAAAATCCATAAACTCAACCAGATCCTTATATGCTGATGCTGCTTTGCAAATTGGGAACTTTTTTTCCCTTATTACTATTACTATGTTTCTGCTTAAATAATGGACACCCGAGTTAGCATGTTATATGACATTTATAACCAACTTATCTCAACTCATTACCATACACATCAATACATACTCTACTCATATCTTAGTAAGGTTGTCATACTCATTATTCAAGGCCCTAACGAGGACAAATAGCAACTTTGAATCTTAATTACCTTTTCTTCAAGACACAAATGTATAAATGAAATATGAATTAAAATATAGTTCAACAAACACGTAATAGAATCAATTAGAATTTAAAGGAAGAAACTGTTCGAATTGTGTGTTACTATGATCAATACTTAATGTTCTTGTAGTAACAATACACTTTAATTCTTGCCTGTGAAAATGGATACTCATCTTATATCTGTTAACACTACTTCACCATTTACAATTAATTTGTATTTATTTAGGTGAATTTACATGTTTGGATCTTATGTTGATAAAGATATATTAAATTACATTCTGAATTAAGGTGTTTTCAAAAGTAAATTACAAGCATCTATGTATTTCAATTAGTGTCATATTGGCTTGCAAGAATCACTACTGCTGTCTCGTCCTGCTTCCACCTCTATTATCCCTCAATAAATCACTACTGCTGTCTAGATATCTTGCTTACATTTTTGAGACAAATCAGAAAACAATTATAATCATTTTAGAAACCTTAGAAGACAATAATAAATAAAGAAATCAGGAAATAATAGTTTTGTACGCGTTGAATTAAAAAGGGGTTTCCATAATCACTTAGACTTGGATTGGGAGTCTAAACTTGGAATTATATTAAATGAAATCTATAATATATATCGATTCATTACATATTTATTATCATTATAAAGCAGTAGTCGACACCAGACGGACTTTTAAAGAGGTGATATTATTTCTTCGTGTTACACCTCCTCTGTTCCTCTCCATGTCTATTTGAGGCATGGAGGAGCAATAACACATTACTCCTCATCATTAATAGTGGTTGGATATAAAGAAAACATTACCTATTAAGCGTAAATAACCTAATATAAAGAAGTTCCAACAGGTACAGTAAGCTGGCGGTCATGTGTTGATTGCTGGATCACGTATATATTAAACCAAAATTGAGATTTGTATTATACACAGGAAAGCAATTATATATACTTTAAAAAATCGACTGAAATGCTTAACTGATTTATACATAATCATTTGTTATATTTGATTCGTATTTATTTCATGAAAAATGTTTATTTCTAAGGTCAATTATAAGATCGATAAATAGAATAAAGCAATAATAATGAAATTAAACCAATATAAACCATAGAATAGAATATATACAAATTATCGAGACCGAAAGTAAAGCCGAAATAAACCATAACACAAAGAAAAACTGAAAAAATAACGAAAAAATGAGAAAAAAACACCGTAATTATTTGTTTACATCCAAGAGTGTTAATTATAGCGTGTTAGGTACAGTGTAAGAAGTGTTAGGACATGACGAATTACAAGGATATAGATGAAGGCGAGTGTGTTGTGTTATGACAGCGTTGTGAGTGTGTTTTGGTGGCCTGACGGACTGAAAGGCTGAAAGTAGCACTAGGGATATACACCTTTTTCCTTCCTTTCTAAGTCTATTTGAGGGAAGGAGGAGCAGTAACACATTATTCTTCACCATGTATAGTGGAAAGATTGAGAAAACAGCGCCTATTAAGCGTAATAACTTGATATAACATCACAGAACAGGTCACAGAAGAAGAAGAATAGGATGGCGGAAGAGGTCACAGAAGAAGAAGGAGAAGAGCAAGATGGCGAACGTGTGAGGTAGAAGTGTTCGATGACTTACATATAATTCCAAAATTATTATAGAGTGTTAGGCACAGTTTAAGAACTGTTAGGACATGATTACCTACAAGGATATAGATGAAGGTGAGTGTGTTGAGTTATATGTGTGTTGTGAGTGTGTTTTGGTGGGCTGACGGGCAAAAAGGCTGAAAGTAGCACTAGGGATGTGCGGTATAGATAAATATACCGATATACCGAAGGGCTTCTAATACATGTAATACCTGTAATACCACCCCGAAAATACCTATTAAGCGTAAATAATCTAATATACAAATATAAACAAGCTCCAACAGGTACAGTAAGGTGGCGGCCGGTGGTTGACTCACGTATATATCAAACCAAAATTGAGATTTGTATTATACACAGGAAAGCAATTATATATACTTTAAAAAATCGACTGAAATGCTTAACTAGTTTATACATAATCATTTGTTATATTTGATTCGTATTTATTTCATGAAAAATGTTTTTTTCTAAGGTCAATTATAAAATCGATAAATAGAATAAAGTAATAATAATGAAATTAAACCAATATAAACCATAGAATAGAATATATAAAAATTATTGAAACCGAAAGTAAAGTCTAAATACACCATAAAACAAAGAACAACGGAAAAAATAACGAAAAAATGTGAAAAAAACACGGTAATTATTTGTTTACATCCAAGAGTGTTAATTATAGCGTGTTAGGCACAGTTTACGAAGTGTTAGGATATGACGACCTACAAGGATAAAGATGAAGGTGAGTGTGTTGTGTTATGAGTGTGTTGTGAATGTGTTTTGGTGGGCTGAAAGGCTGAAAGTAGCACTAGGGATGTGCGCCACCCACCCCTCCCCCACCCCTTACTACGCCACTGGGTCCAGCAAACTATTTAACATGTTTAAAGGCCTCTCCACTGCTAAGTGTATTTCTCTCGCTCCTGAACCTCTGTTACCAGGTGAGGGAAAGGTGCAAACTATTAACTTTTGAACCGAACCCTTCACCCACACCGCTCGAAATGTGGTTCCATGTGGTAGTTATGGGCGTTCAGTATTTAGTAAGTGGACGTCGAGGTGTGAGAGCGATCTTAACATGGCCACCACAACCAAGAAAAAAGAAAGCCTTGTGTGCAATAATTCTTGCAGTTTACGTGAAAAAGCTGTAATGCTTTTAGTTCACTGTCAAGCTCCATCAAGAGGATATGATAGGTATCAGTAACCCACGTATATTCCTACACACTCTAATTGATACCACGTAAGGAACACATATTCTTAACTTCCACGTATATTCTTGTAATGACTCTTACAGCTCAAAGCAGTTCATAAGTAAGCCTTACGACACGTTTAACCGCTGGGTGGCTGCTGCTGCTGCTTCAGGTAGAGGCTCTTGGGCGACCAAGGCCAAGATAGTGAACAGCGGTTTCCGGTGAGTGAAATTCTCCACTCGGAAATTTCACTGACTAAATGTTTTTCACTACTTTCTTCTATGGATCTAGTCAATATTGATGCCACGTATTTGAATGTAATAGAGGATGCCAAACTTATTTCATGCTATTCCTTCCTGTTCAAATTCCACCTCCGTGCTTTACTTGATAACTGCAGCAGGGCAGAAAGGTCGGTGGGTGTGTTGGCCGCGACTCTCTCTGCCTTCACCTGACCCAAACCACGCCGGTAAAAGTATTATGCCTTGCACTGAACACGGTGACGTAACAACAATATATATTATCACGCGTTAACCAGCACCTGACAAACTTTTTAAACTACCAACATAAATAGTCAGTCAGCTTTAACCAGCACCTTAAACTACACTATTCAAATCCAAGACGTAGCATATAAAAAGTCATATACTGGTCACAAAATGCCGACTCATTTAAATTGATAATAACGGACATTAGCAAACATTATCAAGTTTAGTCAACAGAACAAACACTTCCAACTTTCTCTCCACACATCAATGATCTCTACGCGTCTGTGTTTAACTAATCTTATATCGTTTCTATGTATTTCTATGATACGACGTTGTTTTCTATCTCATCACTATTTATATTTAATCATTACTAGAATAGATTGTGCAGCTGAACCGTTGTGAACCTTCCATAAGAGGAGTTAAGTAAGTCTTGCAGGATTGGACCGGGAGAATGTAAGTGGGTGGGGGTTACCTTGCGAAGGATTGCGTGAATTTGGTGCAACTCTCCCCTGCTGACACGCATACATCATTAAACTGACCCTTTGTAAACACACTGACCCAACTATGACACCTGTAATCATCATATAGTAAGATTATATGATAACTGAGGTTGAAAATAGTTTAGTTCACCTCAAAATGGCTAGACACAGTATGCAGAAGGCTCATAATTATTATTCACGGCCACCAAATGGGTTAATATTCACTTCATCACACTAATCATAAATTCATTATATTCCCGAGACTTTAATGTAAACTAATTCACAATAGCATATTATAATAGTATTCACGTCGCCTTAGAATTCTGGTAAACATTTGAAGTCATGTAGATGGAAAAAATAATTAATGTTGGGTGCGGATACGTTCTGTCTGGTGCATTCAAGTTATCCTAGGTGTGGCGAGGAGGAGGAGGAGGAGGAGGAGCAGGAGGAACAGCAGGACAGCGGTGGTGAGGTGACTTGGGCTACGTGAGCTTTCCTACCACTGTACTGCCGCTGACGAACAGACATTCTCTTTTTTGTTTCACTCTTATCACTGCTCCTTCTTCGCTTAGAGATAAGGTAACACACAGATGCGTCTTGCCGCTCTATCAGTGATGTTTTGAAAAGGTAAATGGTAGACCTATGTATGTGTATTTAATAGAGGGAGTGGCAGAGATAGGTGACAGCCCTGTTTGACCCTCTGTTTAGGGGGACACAAACCTCCTCTTACACCCACCCATCCTACCCCACTACCACCACACAATTCCTTAACCATTCCAATTACTAAGTACACATCTAACTACACATACACACACATATATATAAAGAAATGGAGTCTCTAGCTATTCTTATTAAGGGTATTTTGTTCTCTAAGTCTTTCTATCAGTGTACAATGCCCGCGTTCCTTGTTTTCAGGAACGGTCCCGGTGTACTGCGCGAGGCTAGTCCGCTGATCTGACGGGAGTGTGGCGTCAGCACCCGAGGGGAACAGTAGTGCTGCTGCGCTCCGACATCTTACTGAGTGGCTTGTTACTTGTTAGTGGTGCTGTGTTAGAAGACAAGACAAGATACACCAACAACCGGCAAGATGTATGACGTTTTTGGATCTATACGCGGTCTGCTGAAGATCGACAGCGTCAGCATCGATAATAACATCTTCAGGTTACACTACAAGGGGACCATGTTCATTTTGGTAGCATTCAGTTTGCTAATCACGCAGAAACAGTACTTCGGTGACCCTATTGACTGCATCGTGGAAGGGGTCAATGCAAACATCATGGATACGTATTGCTGGATCCACTCTACCTTCACCATCCCTGCCCTAACCGGTGCTGAGGTGGGAGAGGTTGTGCCACACCCCGGCATATCAAACCCCAATATACACGGCTCGGACAACCAACATGAAATAAGGCACCACAAGTACTACCAGTGGGTCACGCTCTTCCTCTACCTGCAGGTGAGTGTAGTAAAGGGTGACTACTACCTAAAGATACCTTACTTAATTCTACGTAATTTTAACAGGTTGCGCGAAAGGAATGTGGCTAAAAACGTCTTAAAAGTAATGTTTTTGGCTGTGAATGTAACCTATTGCTCTATTTTCAAGTGTGAGTGATGATATTTGTATTCAATTGAACATGTGTGAGTTTAAATTGTGATATTATAGTTTCCTTCAGGGCGAGTGAGTGAGTGTGTCTTAGTTTTACGGCTGGGACAGTGACCCTTGGTACATTCACGTTCTCACGCCCCTTGCATAGATATCAGAACACTATCCACAGTCACCGGTAGTCAAAACATACTCAAACTATACTAAAACTTCCCTTTCACACCCCGAAACACTAATAGCGATACAGCGAACTGCAACAGCCGCCTCCCATCCACCCACGCACCACCTGTTCGCTTACAAAGAAAACATTTATATTATCAAAGTAAATACAGATTGTACGGTTGCAATATTCTCCTGCAAAACGGTCATTATATAGTGGGTCATTATTCTTTATATTAGGTTTGTAGGTGAAGCTCAGGAAAGAGCCTAACTAGACCTAATCCTTGCTTCCCGCTGGTCTTGTTTGCTCGGGCACAAGGCGCTTCGATGCGTTCCCGCCGCCCGCTGTTCTGTGCGTTGGTTGGCCTGGCAAAGTAATCACATTATTTACCACCCTAATGTATGGTGTTTTGCCTTATTCTCTGTTCTTATTATCGTTTTTATTCTATTTTATTACTGTTCCTTTTATATACCTTCCTAATTATAGGTGTTAAAACGGTCCTAGTATTATTCAAGAATATAAATACATTTGTTTAATTGAAGCTGAATTATGAGGAACGTAAGGAGACGGTTTTGATTATTAGTTAATTTTTTATTTATTTTTTTGTCAAATGTTGTATCCTGAATTTTTGTCTATTTATATATATATTATACTTCATAAAACGTGTTCAGCAAGGGTCCCAATGCTGCAAGTGGAGAGGTTATAAATAATTTGGCATCTGATCATTATAATTAATTACGATCCCTGAGAAAATTATATTTCAAGTCAAAACGTAATTAAGTCTTAAATTAGCTGGACGTCGTTATCTTAACTAGTTGTGTCGTTGCTAATGAAAGGGGAATTATTATTAGTTATTGAATGCGTAATTGATGCTTCCGAGGGGGGGGGGTAGTTATAAGGATAGAAGGCAAGGTTGTGGCCTCATTAACAAACAAGCCTAATGATGATGATGATGAATTGCTGTATTTCGGGGAAACGTGTAGTTAAAGTAGATAATGTTATATTAATTACTGAAATAGCTTGTTTTTTTTCTTTATTTCCAGGCCATTATGTTTTATATTCCTCGCTACCTCTGGAAAATCTGGGAGGGCGGTAAGGTGAAGATGCTGGTGATGCAGTTGAACTCTCCTATCCTTGACGATGACGTGAAAAGGGACCGCAAGGCTATGCTGGTGGATTACTTCAGTCTCAACCTTCATAACCATAACTTCTACGCGTTTAGATTCTTCCTTTGCGAACTGCTCAATTTCGTGAACGTCATTGGCCAGATTTACTTCACAGACAGGTAATTATCGTACACTCACCTGTTGTACTATTATTAAGGATGGAATTGAGTTTATTATTACTATTATTATTCTTCTACAGTAGTTAAAAGTGATTCATTATCGGCAGCTACATTAGATGCTATCATATTTATAGTAATTACAGCTACTTGCGCTAATCGAAGCCTTGCACCTCGTATGAAACTAATTAATTCAGTTTATTATTATTATTATGGTAGTTCAAGTTAATAAATGATGTGTTTGTTCGTGTGTGTGTTCAGATTCCTGGGCTACGAGTTCACCACGTATGGAACTCGTGTGATTGCCTTCAGTGAGGAGTCGTTAGGTTCCCGCCACGACCCTATGGACGAGGTGTTCCCCAAGGTAGCCAAGTGCACCTTCCACAAGTACGGAGCTTCAGGCACCATCGAGAGGCACGACGGGCTGTGTGTCTTGCCGCTAAACATCCTCAATGAGAAAATCTACATCTTCCTCTGGTTCTGGTAAGTGCATTGTTGTAGTATTTTGTAATATCCTTTTGTTCTTATTGATGTAGTCTTTTGTTGTGCCTTCCTTGAATACATTAGTTATATATTGTAGACTTTTTATATACAGTAATGGTCTTATTTATTGAAACTTTTCTCTGTTTCTTTCTTCTCACTTCACTTTTTTTTCTATTTATTTATCGGAACTTATATTTTTTCTTCCCTTAATGTCTTTTTTAACTTCCTTTAACGTCTATGTATAACTGTGTGTGTTTTTTTTGCAGGTTTATCATCACTTTTTCCATTTATTTATCTTTTCTTCCCTTAACTTCCTTTCTTTTAACTTGTGTGTGTGTTTTGTTTCAGGTTTATCATCGTGGCCGTGGTGTCCGGTGTGGGTCTGCTGTACCGCCTCGCCACTTTCACTCCAGCCTTCCGCCAGATTCTGTTAAGGACACGCTCTCGCCTCGCTTCCTCAGACAACGTGGAAGCCATCTCCCGCAAGTGCCAGATCGGTGACTGGTTTGTTCTGTACCAGTTAGGTGAGTCATGAATGATCTTGTTGAATGATACTGGAAATTACTGTTGAATCATACCATATTATATAACATGAAGTTTAAGTTGTATTCAATTTTGTTGTATTTTCTCTTTTTCCAGCTAAGAACATGGACCCTTTGATTTACAAGGAGTTCATCACTGATCTCGCCAACAAGCTGCAAGGGAAAGGTCCTGTTTAAACGGCCCAATCCTTCTTCAAGTGCCACAAAGACATCAATCAATCAATCACAAAGTTCTTGAACACATATAAGTTATGCTCACCATCACCATGACAAAGTGTACTAAACTCAAACTCACTCTTACGATGCTATTCAAAGTGGTTCTTATAATGGTATAATTTACTATAACTATTGGTTGCTATTTGCTGTTATATTTTTAGGGATTGATTTTGTTCCTACGTTAGGGCACTTTTTTGTACTAATGCTCGTTTTAAACTTAGTCTCAGTGGTAACAACAGAAACAGTTTAGTTAGACAGTGGTGCTAGATGAATGGAGGAGCCAGTAGTGGGAGGGGAGGGGGGGAGGGACGCCATGGGGATGCAAGGGGGTCATACATATTAACAAAGAAAGGCAACTAATTTTCTCAAGGTCAACAAGTGTAGTGTAGCTAGGGGTGGGAGGTGACGTTAAAACACACCTAAAGAAAGCTGGTGTTCTCCATTCGGTAACGTGGGCAGCTTAGAGATAATCGAGGGAATAATATAATGTGTAGACGATCTAGAACTGCTGGAGGACTTGCAAGCCTTATGCTCAAAGAATTTTCTCTCTGTTAATGACAATGAATGATGTAGGTGTGTTCATTTTTACCCCATTTTACCTGTCTTCCAGCATGTATTAACGATGCATTTCCATTTATTAGGTTAGCCATTGTTAAATCCTGTACAGTTAAGTTTGTTTAGGTTACAATCTTTCACCCCATCGCTCTTTTATACTGGCAGGGTTTTCCAAAAGGCTTAAGTCATTGATGAATATTGTATTAATGTGACTGAACCTTCAATAATTATTTTTTAACTTATGCTGTAGGAGTTGGAGGTATTTTTCTACTTATTTTTTGGTAAGTTGCAATTTGTAAGTGTTTATGTAGGAAGGATATTGGAGTGAAGTCTCATACATTGAAAGGATTTGTACTCGCTACAGAATGCATGTAAATTATGTGTTTTTTTAGATTGTTAGTGTACGTCTCTTGATTATGTAATGATATGATTGTGTTTGTTAGATAGGAAGGAAGGAGGTAGACAGATAGATAATAGTTATTGATGAAACTGATGTGTGTATCAGCCTGAAGTTAGGAAGGAAGTTTAGGAAGGTGCTGTAATGTACTGTAGAAGCTGTGAACACATGTATGAATGAGTATTAAATATATATTGTGTCATGATCTATCATTCACCCTCTTAGTAGTAAACGAAACATTGAAAAACATAATAACTCCATAACAAAACAATAACAGTAACCGCAAATCATTCACCCCTTAGTATTCAACCAAAAATTTGAAGGACATCCCTAAATAACAAAACGATAACAACAGCAGCAGACAGAGGTAAAAAGTATGACGAAATTACATCAACCCAATCAAAGTTAGGCAAGGAAGTGCATGTGAAAGGATGCAGCTGGTAGGGTAGGGAGGCAAGGGTGCAGCTGGCAGGGTAGTGAGTGAGGCAAGACTGCACCCTACCCTACCCTACCCTACCCTGCCAGGCTATCAACTCCCATTAAGATAACTACAGCGTTCTAACCTTGACTTACACAATCATCCACCAGTCAGCGCAGCATACAAAGCCTGTGATATATACAATCTTAAAAAATATACTAAAATAACGTAAATAATAAAGTTGATACAATACATTAACCTTAAATTCGAAGTGAAGTTTAGTCTCTACAAAAATAGGTTATGAGAGTAATAAAGACATGTGCGTTTTGAGAGACTATACCGTGCAAATAAGGCCGTTTGATACGTAGTTTAAAATGGGTATACCGTCTTTACTACTACTATACCTCGAAGCTGTTACCTAGATCGATAAATGGGGTTATGGGGCAGATGTTAGCGACCCTTAATGTAGTAATCAATATTTTCTATTTCATCCTGTCACTCGTTTTAATACTAGACTCTCGCCTCTCCCGCTGGTTCAATATATGATAAGTTGTTGGTGATAAGTATAAGTGTAGTGGTATGTGTGTGTGTGTGTGTGTGTGTGTGTGTGTGTGTGTGTGTGTGTATGTAGTGGTATGTGTGTGTTGAATTGATGGGAGAGCGAGAGAGAGAAGGAAGGCATTGATTAGTTGTGAAATACGTAGTCTCTCTCTCTCTCTCTCTCTCTCTCTCTCTCTCTCTCTCTCTCTCTCTCTCTCTCTCTCTCTCTCTCTCTCTCTCTCTCTCTCTCTCTCTCTCTCAACAGCAACACAACACCATTTATTACGGATGACTGATGGGGGAGAGGAGGAATACAAATTAAAGAGATAAAACAGGTGACTGACTGACTAACTGACTGACTTAGGAAACATTCTGACGGCGAGAGAGAATGGGCGGGCGGGTGGGAACGGTCGCTGGTAACACAATTTTCAAGGTCGGAGTTGTATGGAGTTGAATAGACGCCATTTTATCATTACTAGAATAAATAAGGAGCTTTCCGTCCACCTGTGAGAGAGAGAGAGAGAGAGAGAGAGAGAGAGAGAGAGAGAGAGAGAGAGAGAGAGAGAGAGAGAGAGAGAGAGAGAGAGAGAGAGAGAGAGTATAGTATGAGCTTTTTTTTCCTCCTTCCCATGCACTCTCTCTCATGTCCAGCCCTAAATCACAGAAGGCCACACACACACACACACACACCCTATCTCTTCTGTACTCAAATCACATGCTAGATTGCTCTCTCCTTCTTAATACATTCAAGTCACCCCTCCAGCCTTGTGCAACAGCCTGACACTATCAACACTTTATATACACAAATAGCATTACGCAAAACACAAACCAGAATGCATGTAGTCTCCAGGCCTCTCTCTCTATACATACATTTATACATTTATACATATACAAGACTGGTTGCTTGTACTTCGCTCCTCGTAAATACATACATAAGATGAATACAGATTAATGTAGGTACTACGTAAGATAGCTATGCATTAACGAGGTGTTGTATGTAGCCTAGTAGTAGTGGTAGTAGTGGTAGTATAGCTGCATTTATTAGTGGGTGGTGTGGTAGGTAGTTAGTATGTGTGCGTGGTGTGGTATTCAAAATTAGCTTTCAAATGGATAGCTACTTTTGTTCCTTTAGAAGTAATAATTGATGTTTTAAGGAGGATATGCCCGCTACTACTACTACTACTACTACTACTACTACTACTACTACTACTACTACTACACACACACACACACACACATTCACCAGGAAATCGCTCGTCTACCGCCATCTGTCTCCCCCTTCCTTTCCCTCCCTCCCTTTCCCTCCTTCCCTCCCTCTTTTTCCCTCCCTTTCCCTCCCGCCCTCCCTCTCTCCTGCATGACCACTTCCTCTTCATTATGTTCAGTCTTTCCTCCATTTATCTCTCCACTTTCCTTCCCTCCTGCCTTCATTCCTGCTTGCCTCCCAATTTCCTCCTCCTCCTCCTCTCCTCCTACTATTCCTTCCTCTCCTCTTTGTCCTTCCTGTTTCCCTTTAAATTTTCCTTCTCTCCTCCCACTCCTCCGTCTTTTCCTTCCTTCACTCTTTTCTTTTCCTCTTTTCACACTTCTGTCCTTTTTTTTCCTGTTTTTCTCTCTTCCTTTACTCCATTCTACTTCTCTTTATTTCCTTTTCTAAATAATCTTCCATTTCTCGTTTCATCCAGTCCTTAACAGCTCTCTCTCTCTCTCTCTCTCTCTCTCTCTCTCTCTCTCTCTCTCTCTCTCTCTCTCTCTCTCTAACTAAGAAGGGAATCCCACCTTTTCTGACGGGGAGCGATCGCAACGTCACCTAGCAATGACGTTTTGAGCGGAATTTTGACCCGTATGAAAAGAACCATTATTATGTCTACTTATCTATTTATCAATATATTCATGTATCAATTATATCATTTATCTATCTATCTATTAATTAATTCAACTGCCTAATAATCTACTTACTTATCTATCTATCTATCTATCTATCTTCCAATTGATCTATTTATCTTTCTATCTATCTGTTTCGAATGGAGACAGCAGGAGCAGTGGGAGCAGTAGGAGCAGCAGGGAGCAGGCTGGGAGGCGCAGGGCAAGGGGGGGGAGGGAGTAATTCTTGGCTCTGTTCTAATAATTGTTCTGAGTTTGATTACGTCACCTTTTGGGTTTCATTGTACCACGTAAATGTGATGTTAAATTTCACTATTCTTATCATGGGGGGCGGCTGTTTTAGTAAGGAATATATCTTATAAATAGGCAAGAAATGGATTTAGTTCTATGTATGATTAAAACCTTCAATCACTATAAGTAAATAAACCCAAACATTAATGATAATTATTATATTAGTAAGTGAAAACTGTGAAAGGATGTGTTTCCTGTATGTGTGTGTGTGTTTGGAGGGGACAGTGAGTGAGTGAGTGAGTGTCCACACCTCCCAAGGGTAGCACCTTACTCACGCTATTCCACTCACGCTGACCCACCACCACCATGTCGGACGTCTTCGGAAGTATCAAACATCTGCTGAAAATCGACTCAACTACCATCGACAACAACGCCTTTAGGTTACACTACAAAGCTACAACATTCGTCCTTATAGCATGTGGTCTGCTATTAACGCAGAAGCATTACTTTAGCGACCCTATTGACTGTTTCCTTTACAATAATGTAGTTCCTAATGATATCCTGGATGCGTATTGCTGGATTAGCGATTCGTACACTGTGCCTTCCCTGCTGGATAAGGAGGTGGGGAAGCACGTGGCTCATCCAGGCATCGGAAAGTCCGAGAAAGAAGATAGGGTATACCATAGTTACTACCAATGGGTGACGCTCTTCGTGTACTTACAGGTGAGTTACAGTTTAGTTTCGGTTCAATATAACTTTATAATGTTCAAACTATTCACTGAACCTCACTTGTCATGACCTATCTTGAGGTTTTATCATCTTTCAATATAACTTTATAATGTTTAAAACCATTCACTGAACCTCAATTATCATGATCTACCTTTATCGTTTGATTATGTAACGAAGGATATGTTTTTTTACTCTATATACATACAAAACGTAGAGACAATCTTTGACCTACTGTAAAAAATGTGTGTTTCACCTCAACCTTTCATCATTTTCCCACTGCAGGCACTCCTGTTTTACATGCCCCGCTATATATGGAAGATCTTAGAGGGCGGAAAGGTGAAGAAGCTCGTGGCGGAACTCAACTCTCCTATAGTAGACGATGAAGTGAAAAAGAATCGCCTGGATATGATGGTCAACTATTTCAACCTCAACCTTCACAACCACAACACTTACGCCTACAAGTACATTGCTTGTGAGGTTCTTAACTTCATCAATGTGATTGTACAAATATACTGGACGGACTGGTAACTAAACGCTCTTTATAATGTTTTGTGATAGAACTAAAACTCTTGTAAACTGAACTCAAACCCAAGAATAGAATAAGTTACTAAGTCTTGTAAACTGAACTCAAACTGGAGAATATAATAAGTTTAACGTAAGAAAAACAAAGTTATCTAGAATAGTACTGTAAAATATGAACACTTCGGACAACATCAACAACAACAACAACAACGTTTACCAATTACTCGTCTTTATCCTTAAGTAACACTCTACGTCTTATCCTTCGTCAGGTTTCTTGGCTTTGAATTCCTCAAATATGGGACAGACGTTATGGACTTCACCAATCAGGATATTGGGACACGCCACGACCCGATGGACCGAGTGTTCCCCAAGGTGACGAGCTGTACCTTCTACCAAATAGCAAGGAGTGGAGGAGACGTGAAATTTACAGCCTTGTGTGTCATGCCTCTTAATGTTCTCAACGAAAAAATATTCATCTTCCTCTGGTTCTGGTAAGTATTTGGAGTTATAAGTGATGATGTGTTTTTGACAGATTATTAGAAAACATAGACGTTAAAGTTTCATAAAAGTTTTGTCATTACTACTACTACTACTACTACTACTACTTCTACTACTACTACTACTACTACTACTACTACTTCTACTACTACTACTACTACTACTACTACTACTACTACTACTACTACTACTACTATTACTATTCCTATCTAAAACATCCGTCTCGGTGTTGCTTACGTGTTATAAATGCGATTAAAACAAACGAAGTAGGACCGGAAATCTGCTTTTAATAGAACCTTTATCTGCACCAAACAGGAAAACCACTTCAAGAGACATTACTTTACTTGTTCAATGAAAGATTAGTTAGTCAATGAGTTAGTTTCATTAGTTAATTAAGTATGTTATTAATTCTATCGTTTATTAATTTCTTGGTTTATACAGGAGCCTTCTGCAGCTTCCTTATTTTTATTTATATATATATATATATATATATATATATATATATATATATATATATATATATATATATATATATCTAGGACACTACATTGCACATTGTATAGGGAAAAAAACAAACAAACTAATAACGAGTGAAAACAAGTTAAATAAGCTTCCCAACCACACACTTTCCCTGTCTAACCTAACCCCAAAAACCTCCCGCAGGTATATCATTGTGGCAGCTCTCACCGGCCTTGGAATCATCTACCGCCTCGCCACCCTGTCTCCCTACGTCAGGAACATATTGTTGAAGGCCCGAACCCGTCTCACTCCCACTGTGGCCGTGGAACAAGTGAACAAAAAGTGTTATTACGGAGACTGGTTCATACTCACGCATTTAGGTAAGGTTAAACTTCTCTTTCTTTTGTTTTTTTGTGTATATGTATGTATGTTTGTGAATGTTTGTAGTTTATATCACTATTGTTGTCCTTTTCGTAAGCAATATAGTGATACAATAAATGCATTACCTCACTAACTTAATACAACCTAGAAAAAAACATCAATTAATCCTAATATAATACTAATAGAACGAAGGATTAGTAATAAAACGTTAACCTCACCTCTTCGCCTTCCTTTCCTCAGCTAAGAATATGGATCCTCTTATCGTGAAAGACTTTATGATGGAGATGGGAAAGAAGTTCAAAGGTATAGATGATTAAGGTCAACAGTAACCTTATCTTGTTCTCCACCACCACCACCACCACTACTACTACCAAAAAAAAGAGTACCATACAGAAAATTGAACCATCTGTACTTACTACTTAGAGTCAGCTGTTCCTCCTCCTCCT
>JAPQNM010000041.1:8582550-8632550 GCA_029783475.1 Metacarcinus magister | reverse complement strand
TATTTTGGAAACTGTTAATCATCTCACTTCAACTCAAATTTATCTTCGCAATGCTTGTCACTCCTACTTCTACTTTTTGATATAATATAATAATAATAATTTTCTTCCATGCCTCGCAGTCTCTAGGTAAGTGACGGTCTATATTTGTAACTCTTATTTCCTTGGTTATAACGAGTACGTAAGTAGGTTTCTGGCTATACATACATACATACATACATACATATAGATAGATAAATAGGAATATTGATAATTTTTTAGCTTCGTGTATCTGTTTTGCTAATAATGTCATGTTCCCTTTGCAAACACTTATAAGGAATATTAGTGTAATGTATTAGGCGTGGAAGGAAGGAAGGGAGGGAGTGAGTGAGTGAGTGAGTGAGTGAGTGGAGTAATAATAGTATGTTATTTCCCACAGGCTATGATGTTCTACTCCC
The DNA here is from genome assembly GCA_029783475.1 of Metacarcinus magister. NCBI lineage: Eukaryota > Metazoa > Arthropoda > Malacostraca > Decapoda > Cancridae > Metacarcinus > Metacarcinus magister. The sequence goes on along the minus strand of JAPQNM010000041.1, from coordinate 8,632,116 downwards.
CGCACTGGCTTTGGAAAACATGGGAGGGAGGTAAACTGGAATCTATAGTGATGGGGCTCTCTCTCCCCGTCATGAACAAGGATGAACGTTGGGAGAAAATACACCTCTTAGCTGACTACATACAAGCCTCGATGCACTGCCACAACTTCTACGCTATCAAGTTCTTCCTATGTGAACTATTAAACTTGGGTAACTCAGTCTTCAACATGTGGTTTATGGATAAATTCTTAGATGGTATGTTTTTCACATATGGCATCGATGTTTTAGCCTTCACGGAGACGAACCAGGAAGAACGGACTGATCCTATGATTGTACGTTTTCCTCGGATCACCAAATGCAGTTTTAACATGTACGGTCCTTCGGGTACTATTGAAACCCACGACCTCATGTGTGTATTAGCACTTAACATCATCAATGAAAAGGTGTATGTGTTTCTATGGTTTTGGTTTCTGATTCTAGCTGGTATTAGCACCTTGGCCTTAGCTTACCGTCTACTTGTGTTCTGTATTCCCGCTATCCGGTCCGGGCTGCTTCAGAAACGCGCTAGGATCAGATTCAAACCAAGCCTAGACGCTGTCACCACCAAGCTACACGTCGGGGATTTCTTCCTGTTGTATCTACTAAGCAAAAACGTGGAGTTGCTTTCCTTTAGTGCTTTAATGGATGAGTTATCTTCCCGTTTAGTTAAAAGAAACCTTCACCCTGACCTTGAGATGACGCCGCCCCGTTCTCCACCGAGCGTCGAGGCCTACCATTTGATTACTGAAAACGCGTGACGCCTCCCAACCTTCCCGCGACGCCGGCCTCGCCCACACCCACACCTTCCCTCATCGCCACTGGACGATATGTACAAACACACCCACCTCTGACCTCTATCCTATACCACCTTAGTTTGTAAATGTAAACAACGTAAGATAAGTAACACACACGGCTGTAAGTGACGGAGAGGCGATTCAACGGAACACGATGCACGTCTCTCAAGTCACCTCCCGCAGCCAACCCACGGGACATGCATCTCACCCTTGATCTGTTTAGCTTTAGTAATGAACCTGAGTGTTGTTCCCGTGTACTCAGTGCCTGGCGGTGCTGGGCCTTAACACTAGATGAGACTCTGGTGTTTTGAAGGGAAAATACGTAATGTTTTAAAAAGATACACATACGCTGTTGACCAAATGATGATGTAATGATGTGTGTGTGTGTGGTGTGTGTGTGTGTGTGTGTGGTGTGTGTGTGTGTGTGTGTGTGTGTGTGTGTGTGTGTCCCTCGACTTAAAGTGTGCAAAAATAGTATTAATAAGGAGGAAAGAGAGAGAGAGAGAGAGAGAGAGAGAGAGAGAGAGAGAGAGAGAGAGAGAGAGAGAGAGAGAGAGAGAGAGAGAGAGAGAGAGAGAGAGAGAGAGAGAGAATTATCTTTTGTATTATTAGAAGTGAGATTTGAAATAAAAATACGAAAATTCATCCGTGCCTATAATTACATCTTTCCTTAAATAGACATACGGTGTAATAATGATGATAATAATAGTAATAATAATAATAATAACTAATAATATACATCATACAACATGAAATAATAGACATAATAACAAACACACAATAACAATTAACAATAAATACAACACAATAATAATAGGCTATCTTATAGAGAAAAAATAGCTTAGTAACAAAATCCATTACTTATTATTCATATTTACCTTAACTGATAGCTGCTTTCCGTTTCCTCTTTATCTATAGATCAAGAATTAACACTTAGCCAGTACAGGAAGGCTATTAAAAGGTGTTAATGATAATGATAATGACAAAAAAGTTAGTTTCCGATACGTAATAATCTCCTGCCACGTTATGATGATACACTGCGCGGGAATTTTTTATAGACGATTGAAGTTACTTATTGATCGATGCGCTTTTGTTGATATTCTTTTGAAATGGCGGGAATATTTATTTTTATTTCTATTCATGAACTCCTACTACTACTACTACTACTACTACTACTACTACTACTACTACTACTACTACTACTACTACTACTACTACTACTACTACTACTATAGTCAGACAGAGCTTAGGCTGCTGGTGGCGAGCGGAAAGAGTCGGGAATTACCCTTTTACAGGCCTGCCACGTGTCTTTTAATCCGCATTGTAGAAATGTTTCAATATAAGTAAAACCATGGCAGACATGATCAGGAAATATGCATACACGTTTATTCATAGTATTATAATGTATGTAGAAACAGTAAACTTATAATGGATAAGATATATATAAACATATAAAGAAACGTGGCATACATATTTTACAGTGTTGCTAATAAAAAGCAGTACCTATTAATGAACTTCCCTTTCGTTTTGGGATGGATAAGCAGTTTAACAATTGTATTTAGATGATATCGTGAAGGAAAGTAAGATTAAATAAGCTGAAATAAGTAAGAAAAAAAAATACATTGAAATCCTAGTTGTGGAAATACTCCAAGACACGCTCTCGGCCTTGACCTGACCTCACCATATGACCTTCCCACCTGCAGACTATATGGTCAGTCTCACAGAGAGTGTGTGTGTGTGTGTGTGTGAGAGTGAGAGAGAGTGTGTGTGTGCGTGTGTGTGTGTGTGTGTGAGTCCGCACCCGGAGGTTGCCAGATGCCTCTTTTAAATTTTTTGAAATACGAAATTCATTTTGAATTTGCGCGCAAATCTCGACACGTGGCACCAGTGTACCAAGGGTAATTCCCGTCATGGCCACACCCTATGCGCAGTCTAAGATCTGTCAGACTATAGCATAAAAAATAGTAGTTTTTTACGTGTTGTCTTTTTAATTAAATTTTAGTTGATCTTATTTGGTCACAAAAAAACATTTTCCTAATATGCATCGTACACAGTTAGTTAATTACAGTAATGAATAACACCTTCATTAACTAACTATCTAATTAACTAACTAACCTAACTAACTAACTGGTTCTAACTAACTAGCTATATATCGTTAGTGTGTTTCAACTCCTTCTTTATCTTCTTAGAATATATTATTTTTTAAGGGCGTGAAAACCTGAAAGAAAGGAAATGACATCACTAACGAAAGCCTAGAAAAGAAAAACCAAAGGGTGTCAATGTATTAATTAAATTCCATAATTATAAACTCTAAAACCATCAGTCTTAAAATTATAATATAACTTTGCATTCCCGTATAGATATAACACGATTTAAACACCAATTTCTGTGTACATACTTAATTTTTAGTGCTGGAAAGTTATGTTACGTTATTATTCTTTCCATATACCACTATTGATATCCGGTACCAGGGCTTGGGAGTGCCAGGGGAGAGGAATAGTGCCTTGGGGTAAGCCGCTGGAGTAGCACGTCACTAAAAGTTAGACTGGTAGAAAGTTATAAGTTACCAGTTATCGTAGAGCCTTCACTGGGCACACACAAGGTAGGTTAAATATTTGGTGATAACTATAAGTATTCATAATAACTTTTTTTTTGTCTGGTGTGTTTAATATTTTTGTGTAGTGATGTAGGAATGGTATTGTTTATTTATTTTATTTTTTTTTATTTTCACGTGTTCAAATATTAACTTGTAGCCTAGGAAATTTGTTGTTATTTATTATTCATTGCATGTATTTTAGGGTTTAGGAAAGTGTGTGTGTGTGTGTGTGTGTGTGTGTGTGTGTGTGTGTGTGTGTGTGTGTGTGTGTGTGTGTGTGTGTGTGTGTGTGTGTGTGTGTGTGTGTGTGTGTGTGTGTGAGGGACAGAGTTTAACGGATGTCCCAGGTAGATTAAGATTATCATTATCATTACTATTACTACTACCACCACTATCCCTTCTACTACTACTACTACTACTACTACTACTACTCGTATTTTTCTATCTATCCTTGCTAAATATTTCTCACTGATCACTTTCACATACAACTAACTAACTAATTTACTATTTTGTTTTCTACGTCAATATTAAGATGGAGTGCCTCTTGCCCTTATTTGGCGTAGGTTTAAATCTGTTATACTTATTATTGTTATGGTACTCTGATCCTCCTTAAGGGGAATCCAATACTACTTGCACTGACCTGAATTTTTCCCTTCCTCTCTTAGCATCATGGTTTTGCCTATCGTCTCCTCCTTCGTGGGGTTGATCAAGACAAAGTTCCACACCACGATAGACAGTGCTGTGTTCCGCCTGCATTACCGCTGGGCGACTTCCTTCTGCTTCTTGGCTTGTGGTCTGGTCTCAGCCACAGAGTATATTGGTAATGCTATTCAGTGCATGGGTATAGGAGACAATGTTATACCCAAGGCAGTTAACACGTATTGTTGGATCATGTCTACTCACACACTGAATAATGTAAACAGTAAGTATAACCTAATCTAACCTAACCCACACACTCACCATTGTTAATAATAAGTATATGTGGTTTAGCTCTCTCATTAATGCAATATTCTATCTATATATAGCAAAGGGACACTAATATTTCTAACTTCACTTTGAAAATGTTATGTAATGAGTTATAATAGAGAGAAAAACACAACAATTGATACGACACCATTATATACAAAATGGAATGAATTAATTGTTTTGCTAATTAAGTGATTGTTTGATGATGGATAATTGATTACAGGTAGGTGGTGACTTATACAATAGGTGTTAATTGATTATATCACAGGTTATCGTGTCACCTGTCTGTAGTGTATTTATGTTCATCTCATAAACTGCCAGAGTAATATGGGAACCTAAACAATATCTTTCTTTCGTAACGTGAAAAGAAGAAGACATCACATAGCCTAGGGAATCCTATATTACATCCTATATTACCTACCACACCTGTTTTCCTTCATTAGCATCCTGTACAACCAAACCTTCTGTTCTAATCAAAATCAAAATAAGTACAGGGAAATAAAAACGAGAAAAGATGAAGAGGGTAAGTTCCATATAGTGATTTTTGTCTCCTTTTATAGAGAACGGCTCCTACTACCTGTCTCGAGGCACCAATTACATGGGTATAGGTAGTTACAACCCTGGAAAGGATTCTGTCACCTATCATAGTTACTACCAATGGGTGCCCTTCTTCCTCTTTTTCCAGGTAAGTTCAACAGGTGATAGCAATGATTAATTAATGAAACACCTTTATAGTTAGCCCTCACACAGGTGGTATAGAAATTCAAGTGTAATTTTATGTCTTGTATAATGCATTTTTTATTTTTTATTTTGTTTAATCATTGTATATAGAAAAAAGAAAGTAGATAGGCTGAAAAATAGAATAATATGGTTTGTAGAAAGAAATAAAGAAAAATTAGATGAAATAAAAATGAAAATGATAGTTGTTATAGTAGTTTTTTCCTTCTTCTTTTTGGTTTGGTAATAATTAGGATGGTATACTAATTAGCTTTAATGTCTGTTAATCTGATTGAAATTATAATATTGTCTTACGTGTGATATTTATTTAATACTCATTTGTTCCTCCTCCTCCTCGTCTTCGTCTTTCTCTTCCTCTTCCTCCTCCTCCTCCTCCTCCTTCTCCTCCCAGGGATGCTTGTTTTACCTTCCTCACCTGCTCTGGAAAACAATTGAGGGCAAGACTGCAGACAATCTACTACAAGGGCTTCACTTCTACTCTATAGATGGAGAAAGAGAGCAGAAAATAAAAAACATTGTCAAGTAAGTCTCCTCATTTCATCCTATTTTTTCTTCTATTAGAGTTTATGATTTTTATATCTTTTTATTTAGTCATTATTATTATTTATTTATCTTTTATTCATGTTGATTTTTTTAAAGTTATATATATATATTTTTTTTTATAGACGATATCACTTTCCTATTCCTCTCTCTCTATTTACGTTACTAACCTCTGTCTTTGCAGGTATTTGAAGGATTCTCGGGGTCATAACAGACACTACGCAATCACCTACCTTCTCTGTGAGGCTCTCAACTTGATCAATGTACTCGCGCAAATGTTCCTTCTCGATAAATTCTTGGGCGGCGTCTTCTTCGAATACGGACTTAAGGTGAGAGTGAAAGAAATCAAAATCAACCCCTGTACCGTTTTCTATATTGTTTTTTTTTTTCTTTCTTCTTTTATGTGTCTATTTACAGGTTTAATTAATGTATGTTTTATTATTTTCATACTTGTTCTTGTATTCTTATTTTCTCTCCATGAATTCTCTCTTTTTTTTTAATCCTTGCATCTTTAACTAACTTCTTCCCTTCGTTCCTGCAGGTAATGAGTCCAGAGTTACACGCTGGTCCCCTCGCTAGCACTTTCCCGAGGATGACTAAATGCAACTTCAAGTATTATGGGCCAGGCGGGGAGATTACCAAGGATGAATATCTGTGCGTCTTACCGCAGAACGTGCTTAACGAGAAAGTCTTTATCATCATGTGGTTCTTACTCGTCGCTTTGACCACTATCACTGCTATAGAGGTAAAGGAAAATTAACCTATATATATGTGCAAATATTTTCATTGTATTCGATTTTTTTCTTCTTCTCAGGATTTACTTTTCAAATGGTTGATACTATACTTACTCAATACCCTAATTCTCTTTACCTGATATTTTTCGATTTTGTTTCTCTGGATTTACTTTTCAAATAGCTGATATATATCCATTCAATAACCTTTTTTTCTTTACTTATTGCAGTTGATTTGACGTGTAGTAGTAGCAGCCGTGACATGCAACTTAAATATATATGCAAACATTTCCATATTATTAAATTTTTTCTCTCTCAGGATTAACTTTTGAAATGGTTGATACATACCAACTCAATAACCTTTTCTTCTTCCCTTGTTGCAGTTGATATGGCGTATAGTAGTAGCCGTGAGCCCGCTAGTTCGCGTACATCTGCTGGAGATACACGGGAAGGTGACAGTTGATCCCAAACTCGAGAAAATCATCAGCTGCATGCATCTAGGAGACTTCTGCCTCCTCTATATCATTGGAAATAACCTAGACGCAAGAAATTTTAAGGAATTGCTTCTCTCCTACGCTGACTGTCACGACAATTATATTCATCCTAATAATGTGAATAATATTAACCACAACGGAGACACAACTTACCGTCCCTTTAGCCATTTAGATGAAGTTGATAATGATGATGCTCTGATAGTGGAAGCTAGGGTGTAAAGGAAGAAGATGAAGAAGAACAAGAACAAGAAGAACAAGAAGAACAAGAAGAACAAAAAGAAGAAGAAGAAGAGGAGGAGAAGAAGAAGAAGAGGAGAAGAATGAGGAAGAACTAGATCGATTGATGTATGAATACAATGAAATAAAATATGTACTCTATATACACGCATATTTTTCATATATATATAATTCAATGGTTTTGTGTATGTATAAATAATTTGAGTCACATTTTAGTCTTTCCAACGGTACAAAGAAGTCTGTTAACCTAACCTAACCTAACCTAACCTAACCTAACCTAACCTAACCTAACCTAACCTGACCTAACCTAACCTAATTGCCAATCTAGTTATAATGATAATAATAAAGTTTGATTTACTAGTTATCCTTGTTCTTCATCTTCCTTTGTTAAGAGAAAGACAATTACAAGTCGTGCTTTAAGAAGAGGAGGAGAAGAAGAAGAAGAAGAAAAAAGAGGAGAAGGAGGAGAAGGAGAGAGAGAGGAGGAGAGGAGGAGGAGGAGGAGGAGGAGGAGGAGGAAAGAGGAGGAGAGAGGAGGAGGAATTAATTTAAGAGGTCATTATATCGTAAAGAGGTGGGGGTGGTAGTAGTAGTAGTAGTAGTAGTAGTAGTAGTAGTAGTAGTAGTAGTAGTAGTAGTAGTAGTAGTAGTAGTAATAGTAGTAGTAATAGTAGTAGCACTATTATTATTACTACTACTACTACTACCACTACTACAAGAAAATAGAGAGAGAAGGGAGAAGAGATAGATAGAGGAAGAGGAAGGGAGAAGAGAGAGGTAGAGGAAGAGAAGGGAGAAGAGAGAGGAAGAGGAGAGAGAGAGGTAGAGGAGAGGAAGAGAGAGGAAGAGGAAGGGAGAAGAGAGAGGTAGGAAAAAAACAACGAAAAAATGAGACAAAAGCCGTTAATTATTAGTGTGTTTATTGTGTGTTAGGTACATTTTAAGAAGTGTTAGGACATGATGACCTACAAGGATATAGATGAAGGTGAGTGTGTTGTGTTAGGAGTGTGTTGTGAGTCTGTTTTGGTAAGGTGACGGGCTGACAAGCTGACGGGCTGACAGGCTGACGGTAGTACTTCGTAAGACACTGGGTTTGTGATTGATATGTTAGGACAAGTAGAATGCATTAATTACAGAGTGTGTAGGGAAGGGTGTGTATATAACTGTTAGTGTAAGTGTGTGTATGTGTGTGTGTGTGTGTGTGTGTTCACGGGGAAGGGTTGAACTAGGATAGTAAAAAAGGGGGAGAGGGGGTGAAAGGGGGGTAAAGGGGGGGGTTGTTGTCGCTTGGAAAGACCATTCGTATCTCAGGATGTGACGCTATGAACGCACGTCACAAACAAACTCGCATCGCCTTGCGCACACCTCATATAATCTATTATTTAAAGATTCCTTCTTTACGATACACCAAACAAAAATTCCGTGATAGTATACAATAATGTAACTGAACTGTGATTTATAGAACAATTACACTGAGGAATGATCATATTTTTAATAGATTTTTTGGAAGATCAGTTTATGACGATGACGTGACTGTCTTTAACACTTGGAATTAAGAGTACAGGAAGTCACGTCCTGTTTAGTGTAGTCTGTGTGGTGCCAGCTAACCCTCAGCCACAGTGCCACACGTCACACCACTCCCCTACACACACACACACACACATCTGTCCGGTCAGGTAAGCCAATCAAACTAATAATCTACAGGTGCATAGCAGTGACTAACATGAACCATAACAACCTTCCGATGATGATAATTTAAACAGTGAATTACAGAATTGGTGGTAACTGGTTTAATTCTAAGAACCTGTATTTCCTTTGTGTTGCAGTATTAGGGAGTCAGTGAAGTCTCGAGGTGTCTGCGACGTGGAGGTTCAAAACAGCAGTAGTAATGGTGATTCAAGTTGTGGGTGCTTTGGCCGCTGTGGCAAAAGTAAATTATTCCCGTACTCTTGTGGATAGCATCACCGCCCGTCTCCACTACCAATGGAGCACCACCTTCTGTCTTATGTCAGGGGCGCTGGTCATAGCCAAGGATTTCTTAGGGGATGCAATAGAGTGCCTTAAAGATGGAAAAGACGCTCCGAAGTATTTAAACACGTATTGCTGGATTACCTCTACTTTCACTATCAACTCGACTGATAAAAGTAAGTTGATGCCCACTTTTTTTGGCAGGAAATTGATGGATATTATTAGTGGATTGTTATTGTTATTGAGTCTGTTACATTAATTGATTTATTTCTCATCACGAGTGTTTGTCAGAATATAAAACATTAATTGAACAATATATATGGAACCTAAATAATTAACAATGCTAATAAATAATAATAGTAAAAAAAAAAAAACACGAATGACCGAACGTAGACAGATGAATTAAATTAAAAAGGAAATCAAGAAAAAAGAAGAAGTTATAAATCAAAATAGCAGGTTAACTTGATTTTGTTTTGTTTTTTTCAGCTTTGGATGGTCTTGGTCATTACGATAAGGATATTCACAACAAACAAGTACATACTTACTACCAGTGGGTACCCATAGTGCTGGCCATTCAGGTGAGTGTCTTCCCTCCTCCTCCTCCTCCTCCTCCTCCTCCTTTAACCTTACTAGAATCTAACCAACAAAGAATTCAATGCAATTACAATAGACTCGTTTCACATTAATGATAACACAAGCTTTTTATTTTTATTTATTTCATCTATTATTGATTATTATTGATTATTCTGTTCTTGTTGTTGTTCTTGTTCTCCTCCTTGTTGTTCTTGTTGTTCTTGTTGTTCTTCCCTCCGTACAGGCTGGCCTCTTCTACCTCCCTCATATACTGTGGAAGTCTATAGAAGGTAAACAAGTGGATCTTCTTCTGCAGGACGTCCACAAGTCACTCTTCGATGCGGACTCAGACAAAAAAATTAAAAACATGATCAAGTAAGTCCAAAAAGAAAAGAAAAAAAACGAAGAAAAAAAAAATAGGAAAAAAAAATATTTGAAAAAAGTCAACCCAACCCTAACCTTTGATTTTGAGTTTATTTTTTAGTTTTATTTCTCTTCAAGTTAGGTTATTTTTTTATTTATTATTTTTATTTTTTTTAACATCGCTTCCCTTTGTGCCCAGTTACCTGAAGGAGTCTTGGGGTCTCAACGTCAAGTACTTCATGGCTCACTTCCTCTGTGAGTCTCTCTACTTGGTCAACTTAGTGGTGCAGATGATTCTTATGGACAAATTCTTCGATGGAGCCTTTATGGACTACGGTACCAAGGTAAGTCTCACTCCTTTGTACTCCTTTATACTCCTTTGTCACCGTCTATTACCCTTCCTTTACTCCTTTGTACTGGACTAAATAATGATTGTATTTATTGATTTATTTATTTAAAGGGACAACAAAAATACATAAAAAAAAAAATTATATATATATAAGACCCCCAAAAAACATACATTCAGAGAGACAGATACATGTTGCAGTTGCAGGTTACAGATTACAGTTACAGGTTACAGGTACAGGTTACAAATTACAGGTATACAGATTACAGGTATACAGATTTCAGTTATACAGGTTACAAGTACAGGTAAATCCATCCACAGGTGTTTAGTGTGCTACGTTCAGAGGATGAGACGAAGAATTCACGTTTCCTGGAGGTGTTTCCCCGTCAGGCCAAATGCACCTTCTATTTCACTGGTATGTCTGGCACCCTTAGTAAGCATGACGCCTTCTGTGTCCTGCCTCAGAACATCATTAATGAGAAGATCTTCCTCATCATGTGGATTTGGTTCATTGTTCTCACCATCATCACTTGCCTTCAGGTACTGTATAAAAGGAGAATCAGTCATGTTTTTTTGTTTACCTGGGGATACTGTTTTATAATGTTTTTTTTTCTACCTTAATTATCAAACTTGCTTTATGTTCCTCCTCCTCCTTCTCATTTTTTTCTTAACACTCGTCTCTGTGTCTTTAGCTGATTTGGCACCTGGCATTTTACAGTTTCATAATGATTTTTCTACCTTAATGTGACGTATCAAACTAACCTTATATATTTCCTCCTCCTTCTCCTTCTCCTTTTTTTCTTAACACTCGTCTTTTTCTCTTTAGCTGCTTTGGCACATGGCAGTCTACACCAGCTCGTCACTGAGAAAGAAAATCATGACCTACAGACTCCGCACTACTTTACCCGCCAGGATGGAACAAGCCCTTAGAACCATGCATATCGGGGACTTCTGCCTCTTAAACAGCATTGGAATGAACATGGAGCCAGTACACTTCAGGAAGGTAATGGAGGGGGTGACCAAGGCTTCTGAAGAGGTGTATTCCCCTACTGCACCTCTCTATGGTACCTACAAACCTTTCTCAAACAGCGAAGAGATGGATACGATTCCTAGGAAGCGTCACTTTTATCCAACCTTGAGTTAGTGATTTGAGGAAGTTGATACCAAGATTAGTTTTTGATTTTTGTTTTTGTTTTGAATTAAGAGACAATTGCAATGTACTTGATTATGTGACAAATACTATATATAAAGGTTGTAAGGATTTTTGTCTCTAATTTACGTATTATTATTATTATTATTATTATTATTATTATTATTATGTATGCAGCAAAATCCTTGTTGTATATAAATGGTATAATTCTGAATATAATCAATTGAGTCTCGGAAGGTTTCGTTTCATTTCAAGTTCATTCATTGATGCATTTTGAAACAAGTGTTCATGGTATTTATAAGTTTATTATTATTATTATTATTATTATTATTCATATAGAACAGTATGAAAAAAAACCTAAACTTAGCTGCGTATGATGATAGAAATAAAACAAAGGAAACGAGAGATATAGTCGGACAAGCTATTTATTTTAACAATACATTAACTTAATATCTATATATTTTCTCTCTCTCTCTCTCTCTCTCTCTCTCTCTCTCTCTCTCTCTCTCTCTCTCTCTCTCTCTCTCTCTCTCTCACGGTAATATCACTAACACTTAAAGTATCACACAACGCTCGATGCTTTTAGTTACAGCCACGTAGTCATCAGAACTTGAGGGGCGTCTTTTCAAGGTCATGGTCTGGAGTAGGTGAAGACGAGACCAATTGGGAGTTCTCAGCCGCGAACACTCGGATGAACTCTGAGAAAACACTTTGCTCCATATTCCTGGATAGATTAACGAGGAGGAACCAGTCACTGAGAGAGGCGTCGTGCATTATAGCCTCCACCTCTGGCCAGACTGTAGACATAGTGCGAGCCTGTAAGGGGAATTAAGGGAATGGATTAGTAGTGTAAGGGCCGTTGACTCGACTCCGGGGCTCTTGAACGTGGACTCATGTAGGAGGGAGTAAAGGATCATTTCTTAGTGGATGTTTGGTAATGGAAGGAATGTTGACAGCTGTGGGTGAAGAAGGGAAGGGGAGGGAAGGGGAGAACTGCCTCACTGCCTCACTTACCTTCAGGATGTAGAGTCTGAAGGACGGCAGTAAGATGGTGAGGAGTCTGTACAGCATCCACAATGAGGTGATGTGGTGAGCAGCACTAACCACACCCACAGGAACAGGTAGATCTGGACCACGACACAGAGAGAAAGAAAGAGAGGGAAGGCCAGGGTGAGTGAGGAGGCCCTTGGAGTGTAAGGTTGCCCCCCGTCAGCCCCATCAGCCCCCCGTCAGCCCGTGTACTCACCTTCTCGTTGACAATGTTGGTTGCGATGAGGCACAACAAGTCCCTCACCTGCACGGTGCCCGAGGCCCCGAAGCTCCTGAAGGTACACTTGGCCATGCGAGGGAACACGTACGACATCGGGTCCGTTCGGTTCTCGGGGTCAAGGCTGGCCACGGCGAACACCTGGGGGGGGAGGAAGGGGGAGGAGGTACTATTACAGTGAGGCAGGTGTTATAGTTAGTTAGTTATTATAGTTAGTGGTGTCAGCAGCAATCCAACAGCCTTCGCAGGGACCCTAGGGTGTGTTGGTGTTTGTGTTCCATTGTATTCCCTTGTATTGCCTTGTATTCCCTTGTATTCCCTTGTATTCCCTTGTATTCCCTTGTATTGCCTTGTATTGCCTTGTGTTCCCTTGTACTCACGCTGGTGCCGTAGGTGAGGAACTCCCCGCCGAGGAACCAGTCAGTGAAGAACAAGGTGCCAACCACCACACACAAGTTTAACACTTCACACAGGAAGAAGCGGTACGCCCACATCTTGTGGCCGTTCATGGTACGGGTCACGTACTTGGCCAAAGTGTCGATCCTGAAGGCACGTTAATAATGTAACAACAAGTTTATTACTAAGGTAATCACGAGTTTGAACAGGTGTGTCAACAAATGAAGGTGTGTTGGAGGTGGACAAACAACTTACATTTCCGTCCTATTGAAGTAATTGTTGAGGTTGGCGCCGAGGTAACTCCTGATGGATAGATTCTGTATAATGTTCCTGAAGAGTCCACCCTCCCACCGCTTCCAGAACCAGTGTGGCACGTAGAACATCACGCCCTGAGGGAGGCAAGGTCACAGGAGGTAGTGAAATCCTCACTGCTAGAGTCTACTTGAGTTCATATTGTAAGACTGTTTAGTAAGACTGTTTAGTAAGACTGTTTAGTAAGGCAAGGCGCTGAGAGGGTAAAGGAGGGAGGGCATTGAGATACTTGTGTGTAGTATCCTTACCTGCACGAATAGTATGAAGGGCACCCATTGGTAGTAGGTGTGGTAGGTGACAGTGTCCCCAGCCTCAGGGGGACCCACGCCAGGGTGGGGCACCTCTCTGCCCACCTGGAGGCCGTGCAGGCGGTCCACGGTGAAGGTGCCCATGATGAAGCAGTAACTGTTCACTACGTCATTGAACGAGTCTGACCCAACGCCGGACATACAGTCAATCTGCTTCCCTGATCATGAGGAGAGGAAGACCTGCGTTAATTAAGAGGCTAAGAACATTGTTTTCAGGTACGTGGTGATAAGATTAGCATAACTCTAGTGTTTGAAAGCAATATCAGTAACTCTCTCTCTCTCTCTCTCTCTCTCTCTCTCTCTCTCTCTCTCTCTCTCTCTCTCTCTCTCTCTCTCTCTCTCTCTCTCTCGAATTAACATAACTCTAGTGTTTTAAAGCAATATCATTAACTCTTTCATTCTCTCTCACTCTTTAAAACGAAGAACATAGGTTTATTCTTTCATTAGATCGTATTTTTCGATTCGGCAGGAAACGCGTCGGTTAGTTTCCAAATCAGTAAACAAACCGTGCCGCCATACAGTCATTCTTCATTTACTAGTGTATTTGTGGGATAACTAATGTGTTTTGCTCCTTGCCTTGCACTCATAAGCCTTAAGGATGAGGTAGAGGATAAGAGGGAGTAATGGGAAGGTGTTAGTAAGGAGAACGAAGGATTTAATGGCGTGGAAAGTGAAGGAAGGAAGATTGACAACATTTCCTGCGACTGTCGAAGTAATGTTGACATATTATTCAGTTATTTATACATTTAGTTAGTTAGTTAGCTACTTATTCATGTCTTTCTTCCTTTATTGATTCATTCATTGATCTACATATTTAATTATTTATTGATTTAATTTGTTATAATAGTTTTTTTCTTCTCATACTTTATTTAGCTTGTCGGTAAGTAAACATTAATCTATATATATATTAGTAAGAGAGATTAAAAATATTAGGATAAAAAAAAAAAATACAAATTAATCAACATTTAGTACTTACCCACAATGCCATATAGTGTACTAAGAAGAGTAGCAGCCATGTACATGTAATAAGTGTAACGGTAATGCAGACGAAACACTATATTCTCTACAGTTGGTTTCACGTCAATCTTCACCATAATTTTACCTAGCGACGCGAGCGACATTATGAAAGATTTGTAGTTACCTCACCGTGTTCAAAGTTAAATGGTTTACTCTCTCTCTCTCTCTCTCTCTCTCTCTCTCTCTCTCTCTCTCTCTCTCTCTCTCTCTCTCTCTCTCTCTCTCTCTCTCTCTCTGCCGTTTATACCCTCCGTCAGTAGTTATAGAGATTGATAACTAAAGCGAGGATTCTTCACTAGTATATTTCAATGTTTCTTTCTATTTTTCTCTGTCTGTTTTTCTTTTGTTTCAACACTTAGTTAACACTGCAAAATGTCATTCATTCGATAGTTTGGGATTGAACACCATAATCATAATATACACAAGTTCTAAATCACTGTTCAATTGTATTTTGTTATCAAACTTTGTAATCAGGTCGAGTATAAACTGATATTTCTTTCCTTATATTCCTTTCTTTTAATTCAAATTTTTCTCCCAGCGGCGCGTGTTAGTAGTCGTTGTTGTCCCACACGGAGGAAGGAGGTGACTGAAGGGAAAACTATCATGAACTTAACTCAAACAGAAGTAAGTGTACGGGTTCACATTGTGTCTTATCGTCTCATTAAAACAACATCACATCTGGATACGATAACGATAAAACCCCCCTCTCTCTCACATTTTCTCTCTTTCTATCCCTTTCACTCTCTCTCATTCGTTCCTTCACTACATTAAACAAAGATAGACTTATTGATAACTGTATATCAGATTATTATTTGATACCTTAAGTTATGCTGTCAAATGACCTTATTATGGGTTTAGATAAATGGTTAACTTTACATTGACATTTGATAGAGGTATATTGGTTTTTTTTATGCTATTGGGGAACCAGCTAAGGGTAATAAAAAAAGTATTATTTAAAAAAAGAGTTCATTTGTGATTGCTGGTTCTTTCTATATATAAGTAATGCTATAAGTGAGGTTAAGTTAAGGTTGCAGTTGTGTTGATACTTCTCTCTTAAATGAGTTCAAAGCTTAGGAAGGTAGATATACGTAAGCCACCTTATCTAACTGCAGTGATAGGAAAGATTGTATCGTTATAAAATTATTATTATTATTATTATTATTATTATTATTATTATTATTATTATTATTATTATTATTATTATTACTAAACGCCATAACTTGCAAGAATTCTTTATTAGTAATAGCTGATTCCTGCTTCCTTGTTTATAGAATAGTTTAAATATTGTGTAAAAATATTATCTCTCTCTCTCTCTCTCTCTCTCTCTCTCTCTCTCTCTCTCTCTCTCTCTCTCTCTCTCTCTCTCTCTCTCTCTCTCTCTCTCTCTCTCTCTCTAATCATTGTTTCTTCCCCTAGTTTCGAATATCTAATCTTCAAAACAAAGATAATAAGTACTGATTCTCTCTCTCTCTCTCTCTCTCTCTCTCTCTCTCTCTCTCTCTCTCTCTCTCTCTCTCTCTCTCTCTCTCTCTCTCTCTCTCTCTCTCTCTCTCTCTCTCTCTCTCTCATATATCAAAGTTCACTGACTTAGACACAAATAGATTTAATTAATTTAGTAAATGTTATGAATGAATCAATGAAAACACAATATATTATCAAAGTTTATTATTATCTTATAAATAAATAATGAGCAACACGAACACATGAAATAATAATAATAATAATAATAATAATAATAATAATAATAATAATAATAATAATAATAATAATAATAATAATAATAATAATAATAATGATAATAATAATAATAATAATAATAATAATGATAATAATAATAATAATAATAATAATATACAATAATAATAATAATAATAATAATAATAATGATTTCTCGTTCCACATAATTTTCCTTTCATGTTATTTCATTCATTTATTTATTTATTTTTCTTTTTTCTACATACATATTTGTTTTCTATCACATCAGTTTAGTCAACACACACACACACACACACACACACACACACACACACACACACACACACACACACACACACACACACACACACACACAAGCACACACACACACACACACACACACACACAGCCTTATCATCTGCTATCTATTTACTTTTATTTGCACAGCAAGCAATGGGAGCTGTGTGTGTGTGTGTGTGTGTGTGTGTGTGTGTGTGTGTGTGTGTGTGTGTGTGTGTGTGTGGTGTGTGTGTGTTAATTAGTGCATCAGGAACCACACAAGGACGAAAATATAATATAAACAAAAGAGCAGCGGATCCGTATGACATATCTACTAAAATAACGAAGATTTACGACACTAATTATATATATTTCTAGTTACTTATACATTTTAAATTCTATAGATTCTCGTATAGAAGGTAAATATATAGTTGAAATAACGTTGTTTCCTTATACAAAGCTTCATTAAAATATAGTTATCAAAAAATATATTAAGACGCACAGTTGACGGAAAAAATAAATAAAAAAACACCAAAAATATCACGTAAACACGACTAAAACTAAAATTAATGTATATGAATTAAATACAAAAATATTGACGATTAAACAAATTGGGTAAACTATTATTATGATTATTATGAGATAGTTTACTGTGTTAATGAACCGACCGACGCCATTCTCTATCATCGAGGCTTAAAACTATATAAAAAAAAAGGTGTGTATCAACTACAATTTATCTTATCAAAAGGCAGCGATGGTTTTTGGCCTCGAGTGTGTATATGTAGAACGAACGAACGAACACAAGGGGGCACATTGTTCTCTCTCTCTCTCTCTCTCTCTCTCTCTCTCTCTCTCTCTCTCTCTCTCTCTCTCTCTCTCTCTCTCTCTCTCTCTCTCTCAGTAAGAATAATCCATATCTGGCAATTGTTTCCCTTCTATAGCTAACCAATCATCTCTTAACCTTTTAAAACCCACACCTTTTACCTTACTACTACCATCATCATCATCATCCTCCTCCTCCTCTTGTTCTTTCCTACTCTCCTCCTCCTTGTCCTTCTTCCCCTTCTTCTTCTTAGCGTCTTGGAACAGCTCGGTGTGTAGATGCAAGACGAACTCTGAGAAAACACTGCGTTCCATATTCTTAGCAAGGCTGTAGAGGAGGAGCCAGTCACTAAGGGAGGCGTAACGGAGCACTTGTTTAACCTCTAACTTGATAGCTCGGTTCGTACGCAGCTGGGGAGGGAAAGGAAGGGATAGGTAGCGTTAGGTTAGGTTAGGTTAGGTCAGAGAAAGAGAGAGTTAGAGAGAGAGAGAGAGAGGTGAAGGGGTATGGTGATAATCTGTCCTCACCTGTATAAGGAAGTTTCTGAAGGGCGGCAGTAAGATGGTGAGGAGTCTGTACAGCATCCACAATGAGGTGATGGCGGTGAGCAGCACTAACCACACCCACAGGAACAGGTAGATCTGGACCACGACACAGAGAGAAAAGGAAATAGAGAGTGAGGAGGCCCTTGGAGTGTAAGGTTGCCCAGTCCCCCGTCAGCCCCCCGTCAGCCCGTGTACTCACCTTCTCGTTGATGATGTTGGTTGCGATGAGGCACAACAAGTCCCTCACCTGCACGGTGCCCGAGGCCCCGAAGCTCCTGAAGGTACACTTGGTCATGCGAGGGAACACGTACGACATCGGGTCCGTTCGGTTCTCGGGGTCAAGGCTGGCCACGGCGAACACCTGGGGGGGGAGGAGGGGGGAGGAGGTACTATTACAGTGAGGCAGGTGTTATAGTTAGTTAGTTATTATAGTTAGTGGTGTCAGCAGCAATCCAACAGCCTTCGCAAGGACCCTAGGGTGTGTTGGTGTTTGTGTTCCATTGTATTCCCTTGTATTGCCTTGTATTGCCTTGTATTCCCTTGTATTCCCTTGTATTGCCTTGTGTTCCCTTGTACTCACGCTGGTGCCGTAGGTGAGGAACTCCCCGCCGAGGAACCAGTCAGTGAAGAACAAGGTGCCAACCACCACACACAAGTTTAACACTTCACACAGGAAGAAGCGGTACGCCCACATCTTGTGGCCGTTCATGGTACGGGTCACGTACTTGGCCAAAGTGTTGTACCTGGGGTCAAAACAGAATAAAAGGTCAATTATGCTTTGGTGCCAAGTCGAGGTGCCACGTGGAGGTGCCAAGTCGAGGTTCCACTGAGGTTAGACGCAACACAGTCATGAGTATTGCAACGTGTGTGTGTGTGTGTGTGTGTGTGTGTGTGTGTGTGTGTGTGTGTGTGTGTGTGTGTGTGTGTGTGTGTGTGTGTGTGCATAGCGTTATGGCCTCACCTTTGATGCTTGCTGTAGTAGTTGTTATAGTCTAAGTAATCCTTGAGGGAGAGTTTCTCAATGATGCTCTTGAAGAGGCCGCCTTCCCACACCTTCCACAGCCAGTGCGGAACATGGAACATCACGCCCTAAAGGAAACAAACACATAACATTACATTACAACATTAACACAGACCCAATAATCCACTACAACACTTATTAGCTCACCGTGTTATTAGTTCTATTTTTGGCCACGAGATCGCACCATAGACTTTCCCGCGTAAATGTAGGTTTTGGAAAGAGAATGAAGCCCTTGTGTGTAGTATCCTTACCTGCACGAATAGTATGAAGGGCACCCATTGGTAGTAGGTGTGGTACGTTATGGTGTCCCCAACCTCAGGGGGACCCACGCCGGGATGGGGTACCTCTCTGCCCAACTGAAGGCCGTGCAGGCGGTCCACGGTGAAGGTGCCCATGATGAAGCAGTAACTGTTCACTACGTCATTGAACGAATCTGAATCTACGTCTGTCATGCAATCAATCTTCTCACCTGTACAAGGAAAGAGAGATAGAAAGAGAGAGAGAGAGAGAGAGAGAGAATGAGTATGAGATGAAGCAGTACGTATACTATAAAGTGTTATAAGTCATGCTATAACGTACTAAGTAACAGTCTTATAGGTTAGGTTAGGTTAGGTTTGAGAAGGCATACGTTACCTATAGCATCGTAGAGTGTAGCAAGTATGGCGCCCACGAGGAAGAAGATGTAAGTGTAGCGGTAGTGAAGCTTGAACATTATATTGTCCACCACTGGCTTGAACTCTACCTTCACCTTCACTTGAGATATAGCACCGAACAACATGGTGGTGGTGGTGGTGGTGGAGGTAGTGGAGGGAAGAGGCCAGGTACTTTCTCTAACCTTTCAGTCTTACCTTCCTTTCCTTTCCTTTCCTTCCTTCACACACACATACACCTTACTTCCTTTCCTTTCCTTCCTTCGTCCACACACACACACACACACGCACACACACACTCCAAGTCACCTGTGTAGCCCTTCAAACACCTACACACACAGACACACACTCACACACACACACACACACACACCAATAATCTTCAGTTGTTTTCTTAATTCCCTCACCGTCTCACTAACCCTTGTAACCTAATCTAACCTAACCTAACTACACACGCTGTCTTCTCTGGTGTGTATTTTTCCTCGTCTCCTGGTCTGCCGCCACGCTGTTGTCTAGCGCCTACCACTATCACAATGTTTCATAGTGGACTCTAGTGCTCAAAGGAGATACAGTTTAATCTAATCTTATCGTGAACGCCGTATGAAAAACAATGAGTTTGAGTTGCTTAGAGTATTAGAATGTATCAACATTTTATAACGTAGGTTTAGCACTATTTATTTACAACTTGTGTGATTTGTGTGTTACTGTATATAGAAAATTACTGTTGTTTTATGTACAAATACCAATGTGTTTACCATTTATTCTTTTCAAAATAGAGGTGAAGAAGATGAAAAAAAAATATGTTCCGTCAACTTTTATTGCAATGAAGATTGATAAATAATAACCAAGATAATAGATAATACATTTTATCATATAATCTAATTTACGTCACTTCCGATATGTGGACAATGTTCCGTGTTTAGAAATTACTTGATTACACAATAGTAGTAGTAGTAGTAGTAGTAGTAGTAGTAGTAGTAGTAGTAGTAGTAGTAGTAGTAGTAGTAATAGTAGTAAAAGTAATAATAGTAGTAGTAACTGAGAGAATTTTACTAGTCTGTTTCTGCGAAGTCCAGTTGGTGACCTAAAAAGCGAGGCGGTGCGCAGGGCAAACTCGGGGAACGCCAGTAGTTACCCAACACTCAGCAACAACAACAACATGACGGGGAGAGCAAGAGTAGGAAGAGAGAGATGGAGGGTGAGTGCAAGGGTGTGAGAGATGAAACTATACGGGCAGTCCTTAGCTGTTTGTTATTCTCTCTCTCTCTCTCTCTCTCTCTCTCTCTCTCTCTCTCTCTCTCTCTCTCTCTCTCTCTCTCTCTCTCTCTCGCTCGTAAAAAAAGAAACGCACATTGCAAATAAGACAGATGGTGTAAGACTAAACTCAAGGATGTCACACACACACACACACACACACACACACACACACACACACACACACACACACACACACACACATATACACATGCAGGACAAAGATAATCACACACATGAAAAAAAGGTCAATTCGAGTGAAGAGAATGATGTAAGTGTGTGTGTGTGTGTGTGTGTGTGTGTGTGTGTGTGTGTGTGTGTGTGTGTGTGTGTGTGTGTGTGTGTGTGTGTGTGTGTGTGTGTGTGTGTGTGTGTGTCCACCAGCTGGGAGAAACATGCGGGTGTGTAAATGCATATGTGTGTGTGTGTGTGTGTGTGTGTGTGTGTGTGTGTGTGTGTGTGTGTGTGTGTGTGTGTGTGTGTGTGTGTGTGTGTGTGTGTGCATAAAAATAATAATAAATAACACGAGAAAATTAATTAAGAAATAATAAAACGCTTCAAAGAAAATGATCAAAAGACGAAATAATATTAAATGAATAAATGAATAAATAAATGAAAACAAACATAAGGAAGAAGAAGAACAAAAACAAAAACAAGAATAATAATAATATAGACGAAGGATTTTATGTTTGTTTGTCCTTCCCTCCGACGAGAGAGAGAGAGAGAGAGAGAGAGAGAGAGAGAGAGAGAGAGAGAGAGAGAGAGAGAGAGAGAGAGAGAGAGAGAGAGAGAGAGAGAAAAGTAAACAAAATTACTATCTTTATGACTGTCCTCGTCGTCCTCCTCCTCCTCCTCCTCCTCCTCCTCCTCCTCCTCCTCCTCCTCCTCCTCCTCCTCCTCCTCACTTCATCAAGTAATATTCTTTCTTTCCTTTTTTTTTCTTTTTTTCTTTTCTTTTCTTTGCACCGTCTCTAAGAATGAGGTCAGAGCAACCTAAGGGAGAAAGTCGAAGGTCTGCAGTTTGGTGGTTAGCGTGGAGTGACCTCTGTGTCACCACCATCACAACCACCACTTCCACCTCCACCACCACCACCATCACTACCACCACCACCACCACAACAACAACAACACAACCACCACCACCACTACTACTATTACGATTATTATTATTATTAATACTATTATTATTATCATTATTATTATTGTTATCATTGTTATTGGAAGCCTGTATCAGACCAGTTATCAATAAGGGCGTGAATCATGTTATCTTTAATATCACCTTGACCTTTATGATATATCTAACAAACAAAGATTTAGTTGAGTTATATAATTATGTATTTTTTTCATTATGTTGTATAAAAATTTGGTGTGTATAGGGGAATTCTCTCTCTCTCTCTCTCTCTCTCTCTCTCTCTCTCTCTCTCTCTCTCTCTCTCTCTCTCTCTCTCTCTCACGTACATACAACACTGTTCTCATGGTTGGTACACATACATAGCTACGCACACAGTCACACTCACGCACACATACATACATACTCCTTCTCTCCCACGGTCTGTCAAGTGTGGCTAAGTATATACGCACACACACACACACACACACACACACACACACACACACACACACACACACACACACACACACACACACACACACACACACACACACACACACATACACACACATACACTTACATACATACATACTGAACTTCACTCATGACATCTTTCCTCTCTCTCTCTCTCTCTCTCTCTCTCTCTCTCTCTCTCTCTCTCTCTCTCTCTCTCTCTCTCTCTCTCTCTCTCTCTCTAAAGGCGCCTCACTGCCCTACTCGCTCTATTATTACAAGTCACCAACCACATCATGTCCCAGAATATGATAAGGGTGAGATTCGGTTACAAAATCAATATAAAATAGACACGAACAGCTTATAATATAGTGTGTGTGTGTGTGTGTGTGTGTGTGTGTGTGTGTGTGTGTGTGTGTGTGTGTGTGTGTGTGTGTGTGTGTGTTGCAAGGAAAGTACAATAGAAGAGGTTAAATTTTTGGTCTCGTTTTTGTTATTGTCAATTTCATGCATAATAATAATAATGATGATGATGATGATGATGATGATGATGATGATGATGATGGAGGGAAAGATGGAGAGAGGAAAGGGAGAGGAGGAAGTAGATGCCCTTCAGAAGACAAAAGAAGAGAGAGAGAGAGAGAGAGAGAGAGAGAGAGAGAGAGAGAGAGAGAGAGAGAGAGAGAGAGAGAGAGGGAAGGGGGTTGTCAGCAGAGTTGTGCAAGGCAAGGGGGAAGGGGGGGGGAGGGATGCTGGTCTCCTAACAGAGGCTTACTCGATAAATTGTAACCAATGAAGAATAACGTTTCACTGATGCTGGCCTCCTCCTCCTCCTCCTCCTCCTCCTCCTCCACTACACTGTGCTCACACTACGCACACCACATAACCATCAACACAAACAGTCACACTTTCCCACACTAACAAAAGTAGATGTAGTTAATATCTCCTTTTCACACTTTCCTCGTAAATTCCACGTAGTTTTTCTTTACTAAATGGTATCACTTCTTGTCCTGGGATGGGTGGGGGGCGGGGAGGAGCCTTCCACTGTACTATCCTCTCTCTAATTCAAGTAGTTAGTGTAGAGTAGTTATATCAAACAGCCTTCGCAGGGACCCTAGGGTCTGTTGCTGTTTGTGTTCCCTTGTATTCCCTTGTATTCCTCCTCCTCCTATTCTTCCTCCTCCTCCTCCTATTCCTCCTCCTATTCCTCCTCCTCCTATTCCTCCTCTTTCCCTTCTTCCTCATTCTGCTTTGTCACTAAAATGCAGATTATTTCGTCCTCTAAATGACAGGAGAGAGAGAGAGAGAGAGAGAGAGAGAGAGAGAGAGAGAGAGAGAGAGAGAGAGAGAGAGAGAGAGAGAGAGAGAGAGAGAGAGAGAGAGACTACCAGACGCCATTTTTGTTTCTCTATTAGGTTAGATTACATCATTCTTACATCCTCGACCCCTTACAGCTGCACATGGAGGCCTAGGGAAGGGGTGGTGGGCGTGGGCGTAGTGGAGATGAAGGGTACGTGGGCGTGGGTGAGTCTCTTACCGGTGACTTACCTAGAAAAAATATTGCAAATAATAATAATAATGAGTATAGAGAAAAAGACATAATAGTTATAATAATACTGATTAAATATTATACGCTTGTAATGTGAATTTATTTATTTATTTATTAGGTGAGGAAAGTTTGTGTATTGAAGTAATATTATCGTTGTCTTAATTATTATTATTATTATTATTATTATTATTATTATTTTTATATAAACTTAATTAATCTATGTCTTTGTATATATATATATATTTTTTTTGCTTTTTATTGTGATTATTTATTAGATTTTTCCTTCTTCGTGTTATTTCATTATTATTATTATTATTATCTAGCGATTCTGTGGTGTATACGAGAGAGAGAGAGAGAGAGAGAGAGAGAGAGAGAGAGAGAGAGAGAGAGAGAGAGAGAGAGAGAGAGAGAGAAATGCATGGCTCTGGACATAACAAACCATTCAGCTAAACAAGCACAGCAAATTTTTATCTACATCAGTTTCCTCTCTCTCTCTCTCTCTCTCTCTCTCTCTCTCTCTCTCTCTCTCTCTCTCTCTCTCTCTCTCTCTCTCTCTCTCTCTCGTCTCAAATTCCAAATTACTTATATGGCTTCTAGGACAGAGAGAGAGAGAGAGAGAGAGAGAGAGAGAGAGAGAGAGAGAGAGAGAGAGAGAGAGAGAGAGAGAGAGAGAGAGAGAGAGAGAGAGAGAGAGAGAGAGAGAGAGAGAGAGAGGTGTAGTATATGATTACTGAGTAGCGATTTGTAATTAATCTTTTATTCTAATGACTGTGTGTGTGTGTGTGTGTGTGTGTGTGTGTGTGTGTGTGTGTGTGTGGGTGTGTGTGTGGGTGTGTGTGTGTAAGGAATTTCTGCCTAAATTTTTACCGTAACTTTGCAGCGGAGCGAAGCGAACTGAGACTGAAATATAACTGTACTTTTCGGTCACTGAATTAAATAGTCTAAGTTAGGTTGACTTTAATTACTACTACGCTACCTCATTAACTATACAGCAAAGGTAATTAAGGCAAGTAATTAGTAAGGTAACACATCCTTGACTGATTATATGAGTAGAGAGAGAGAGAGAGAGAGAGAGAGAGAGAGAGAGAGAGAGAGAGAGAGAGAGAGAGAGGGGAGGGAAAGGTAGGTTCCATTGGCGTGACTTTATTTCTAAGGTCAGGTTAGTCAGGCTTTCGCAACCCGACCTTTGTCCTTCTCCTCCTCCTCCTCCTCCTCCTCCTCCTCCTCCTCCTCCTCCTCCTCCTCCTCCTCCTCCTCCTCCTCCTCCTCCTCCCCCCGCCCGCAACCCTTCCCTGCCATCCCACTCAACAACCTCCCTCGCTCACATCACTATACTAGCCTCTCTCTCTCTCTCTCTCTCTCTCTCTCTCTCTCTCTCTCTCTCTCTCTCTCTCTCTCTCTCTGGTAATTTTTATGCAGTCAAACTTTCTTTAATGTAAATGACGGAGGAGAAAAAGATTGTCTCTCGCTGGGAAAAAGAAAGTTATCTTTAAAAAGCCATCCGTGTGTGACGTAGAGAGAGAGAGAGAGAGAGAGAGAGAGAGAGAGAGAGAGAGAGAGAGAGAGAGAGAGAGAGAGAGAGAGAGAGAGAGAGAGAGAGAGATGATGATGTAATAGAAAAGAAATTCGATCAAAAAAGAATAACCATAATAGAAGGTGCTCTCTCTCTCTCTCTCTCTCTCTCTCTCTCTCTCTCTCTCTCTCTCTCTCTCTCTCTCTCTCTCTCTCTCTCGCTGCGTAGGGTTGAGAAATGGGTAAAGAAAAGCAGACAATGCACAGGAATGTAATCATATCAATTTTCTTCTCGTTCCCAATTGTATGTCAACCATTGTATCACTCCTATTGTTGTTGTTGTAGTTGTTGTAGTTGTTGTAGCGTTTTAAATTGACTAATGATGAGAGAGAGAGAGAGAGAGAGAGAGAGAGAGAGAGAGAGAGAGAGAGAGAGAGAGAGAGAGAGAGAGAGAGAGAGAGAGAGAGAGAGAGAGACCTTGACGTAATTTGTTTGACAGTTGAAAAGAAGACGAAATGACAAGAAAATAATAATAATAATCCAAGATCATTTTGTAGGATGTGTTGAAATTATCTTGCACAGTATTTTCTTTTCTTTTCTTTTCTATTATTATTATTATTATATATATTTTTTTTATATATACTACATAATTTCACACTTCATGTCACCCAACTTTTTTTTCTCTCTCTCTCTCATGCGCTATCGACCATCACATTAAAATACGAAGCTTTTTGAGACAGGAAGGAGTTAGAGATATAATAAAAAAAAGAAGAGAAAAAAAAACAATGACAGAGAGAGGAAGAGGAGTAGGAGGAAGAGGAAAAGGGGAGGAAGAGGGGAGGAAGAGGAAGGGAGGAAGAAGGGGAGGAAGAGAATTGGGCGGATGTGCGTATATGGTTTCAAACTTCATTTTCATATCAATAGACTTCGATAAAAGGACTCATTTATATATATAGATTCTCTCTCTCTCTCTCTCTCTCTCTCTCTCTCTCTCTCTCTCTCTCTCTCTCTCTCTCTCTCTCTCTCTCTCTCTCTCTCTCTCTACGTAAAGAGAATAACAACATAACAACCGATCATTGCTTGTTAACACGTACGAGAGAGAGAGAGAGAGAGAGAGAGAGAGAGAGAGAGAGAGAGAGAGAGAGAGAGAGAGAGAGAGAGAGAGAGAGAGAGAGAGAGAGAGAGAGAGAATATTCCATGCATTTCCGTTCTTGCAAGACCAATAATTGTTAAGTTTTGAGTCACGTCTGGAACTACCCATTGAGAGAGAGAGAGAGAGAGAGAGAGAGAGAGAGAGAGAGAGAGAGAGAGAGAGAGAGAGAGAGTGTGTGTGTTGAGTGCATCTGAAACAGTAGAACGCTTGTGTGCCTTCAGGGGGAGGAGGAGGAGGAAGAGGAAGAGGAGGAGGAGGAGGAGGAGGAGGAGGAGGAAGAAGAAGAGGAAATAAAAGGTTAATGTCGAGTGTTAATGACCTTCGTGAGATGAAACGATTGATTGGAGAGTGGAAAAAAAAACATTAATTTCTGATGACAATTTTTTTTTTCATTTCATATCAGGTTGTCTCCTCTTCCTCCTCTTCCACTTCCTCCTCCTCTTCCTCTTCCTCTCCTCTTCCTCTTCCTCCTATTTTTATACAATTGTTTATACATTATTTAAGGGGAAAAGAAAATTCGAATAAGATAATGGGTTTTCCCTCGCTAAGGAAAGAAAAGAATTAGACAATGAGGTCAAATTTTTCTTAGATTATGTGAACTCTATATGTACTAAGTATAACTCCACCTCCCCTGCCAACCCCTGCTTATCCCTCCTTCCCTGCCCTACCAACCCCTGCCTCCCTCCCCTCCCTGCCTCCCTCCCTCCCTCCCTAATCCTTCCCTCTGAAGCATTCTCTACCAACACCTACCTGTCTCCCTGCTAACCTCTCCCTTCTCTGTTAACTCCTCTCGCCCCTGCCAATCCCTCCTTCCCTTCTACATCCTAGCCTGCCAACCCCTCCCTCCCTCCACTCCTTATTTAAGTGGGTGAAGGGTTTTAATAAGGGGGATGTAGGAAAAGTTCTTACCATCAGTAGTCAGGATAGAACCAGAAATAACAGATTCAAACTAGAGAAATGTAGATTTAATAACGAAATAGGCAGAAATTGGTTTACAAATAGGGTGGTAGATGATTGGAACAGACTGAGTCAGCAGATATAGTTAGTGCACAGACAATAGGGAGTTTTAAGAGAAGACTAGACGACTTCATGGATGGGGATGAGAGGTGGGTGTAGGTAATAAGGGGGGGGATAGGATTAACATGAACTACCTAGTGCAGATTTTCCTTATATTCTTATGTTCTTATGTTATGTTCTTTCCTGCAAAATCCTCCCTCCTTCTCTGCCTGCCGTTGAAGCCTCCTGTGCTCTCTGCCTCCCTCCTTCCCTGCCTGCCTCCCCTCCTTCCCTCCCTCCCTGCCTGCCTCCCTCCCTGCCTGCCTCCCTCGGTCTCCTCTTCCCTCGGGTCCTTGCCTCCTACGCTAGGGCCAACACCTAAAAATATGCTACATAGGATTCTAAAGTTTTCATTGTAATTGATCTATTATAACTTAATTCCCTACACACAGATGAATTATTAATATATATTGTTGTTTTTATTTGATATGTATAGGTGGGAAGGGTGTAGATATTAGTCATTGTTGTATTAGAGAAGGATGTGAGTTGACGGTGCCCTGTGTGAGACTAGGTCCTTAATGGCTAAAATATCAGGCGTACCAATACCTTATTCAAACAAAGACCATTAACATCTATCTCCCTAATGATAGAAACACACTTATTAACCATTAATTAATCATCTCACAATATATACACAGCCACGTTACAAAATACATCAAAATGGAGATAGAAATAATATAGGATTTCAATGCGTTATATGTTGGTAGCTGCCGTAGCTCCTCCTCTATCATTCAGTCTCGGATAGCAGCCAATCAGAATAGCACAGTAAAAGACGATCACAGCGCCGAATGGAGTATGCGAGGTGACCAGGACTGAGGGTAAGAACAAATCCCAAGCCAGTGCTAACCAGTAGGTGGGAGGGGGAGTGTTGCGGAAAATTTTCTTAAATCATACCAGTGTGGAGACTTCAAAATGTCTGCCATACGTTATTTAGGAGGTTTAAAGGCATATTTAGCCCGAGGGGAATGTGTTAATGAAAGTGCAGTGTTCCGTTTGCATTATCAGTTCACCGTGGTAGTGTTGATCGGCTCGTCTGTCCTCCTTACTGCAGCTGAATTTTTCGGGGATCCAATTAGTTGTATTACTAATTTACCTCAAACTAATGTTATCAATACCTACTGCTGGATACACTCGACGTATACGATGCAGGATTACTATTTACGGTGAGTTTAAATGATTTTTGTGGGTATTTGGCGGGTATTTGGGTATTTTTTGGGGAGTGGTCAATGTTATTATTTATTGATTTTTTTTGGGTATTTTTGGGGAGTGGCCCGGCTCGTATCACTGTTGTTGTTGTTGTTGTTATTGTGTTTTTTAAGGTGAGTTGCAGTGATTTTTGTGGTTAATTTGGGTATTTTGGGGGAGTGGCCCGGCTCGTCACTTATTATTAATATTTTTTTTCTTTCTGGGGGCGGCGTGTATTTCTTTATTTTTTGGGGGGTGGGGGGGCGTGAATTTTTTTTGGGGAGTGGCCCGGCCTGTTGTATCAATGCCATGTAGTATTTTAACATTTTTTTTTCTTATCTAATTATTCTAATAGCATATGATTAAATTTTTTTCTTTATATACTTTCACTTTATGGAATTATTACATTTATGGTTATTTTATGTATTAATTTATTTGAATTAGTAGGGTTTTGTTTGCGAATTTTTATTTATTTATTTATTTCGTTCATGAATTTTTATTATCACGCATTATTATATATATTTCTAACTTATTTTGAGTTCCTATACGTAAAATAAATTGTTGTTGTCACTACCGTCATATTATTTATCGATTATTATTATTATTACTACCGGCACATTATTTATCGATATTTTATTTATCTAATGTCTACATATATTTTTTTTTAAAGTCAACTATTGGTAATTAATGCGTTTTAAATACCTTCTTTCCTTCTGCTGGAATTATATAAGAAAATAATTATAATACATCTTCCTTTCCTTACCTTTCCTGACCACTTCCTTGTGACCGCTAGCAGGACCCCTAACTTGGTGATAATTTCTTCGTTTTAAACCTCCTCTGTTCCTCTACATGTCATTTTGAGGGATGGAGAAGCAGTAACACATTATTCCTCATCATTAATAGCGGAGGGATATAAAGAAAACGTTACCTATTAAGCGTAAATAACGTAATATAGTGTCAACAGGTACAGTAAGATGGCGGCCGTGCGTTGACTGCTTGATCACGTATATATTAAACCAAAATTGAGATTTTTATTCTACACAGGAAAGCAATTATATATACTTTAAAAAATCGTTTGAAATGCCAATCCATTTCCTACATAAACATTTATTATATTTGATTCGTATTTATTTCATGAAAAATGTTTATTTCTAAGGTCAATCATGAAATCGATAAATAGAATAAAGCAATAATAATGAAATTAAACCAATATAAACCATAGAATAGAACATATAAAAATTATTCAAACCGAAAGTAAAGCCTAAATAAGCCATAGAAAAAAGAAAAACGGAAAAAACAATGAAAAAATGAGAAAAAAACACCACAATTATCCGTTTTCATCCAAGAGTTAATTATAGCGTGTTAGGTACAGTAAAAGAAGTGTTAGGACATGACGACCTACAAGGATATAGATGAAGGTGAGTGTGTTGTGTTGTGAGTGTGTTTTGGTGGGCTGACGGGGCTGACTGGCTGAATATAGCACTAGGGATGTACACCTTTTTTCTTCCTTTCTAAGTCTATTTGAAGGAAGGAGGAGCAGTAACACATTATTCTTCATCATATATAGTGGAAGGATAGAGAAAACAGTGCCTATTAAGCGTAATAACTTGATATAACATCACAGAACAGGTCACAGAAGAGTAGGATGGTGGACGTGACCAAAGCGGAAGAGGTCACAGAAGAAGAAGAGTAAGGTGGCGGACGTGAGAGGCTGACGAATCGACAAAAATCAATAAAAATACCGGTATACCGTAGAGCTTCTAATGCCTGTAATACCGGTAAGACCGTCTCGAAAATACTGGTATATCGGTATACCGGATAGGTGCACATCCCTAGACACACACACTCAGCTGACGCCAGGCAATGTAATCTGATTGTGTTTCCGATTAATAATTATAATACTTAGGGCACCAGTTGTGTTGCATTATTATTGTTATTGTATTTTTAGTCCATAGTGGAATGTTGATGAAATAATAATATACTCGGTAGAGTATATTATATCTACATGTCATTTTGAGGCATGGAGGAGCAGTAACACATTATTCCTCACCATTAATAGCGGAGGTATATAAAGAAAACAGTGCCTAGTAAGTGTAATAATTTGATAGAACATAACAGCAGCAGCCAGACAAGACCTATAACCTGGTGATAATTTCTTCGTTTTAAACCTTCCCTGTTCCTCTCCATGTCATTTTGAGGGATGGAGGAGCAGTAACACATTATTCTTCACCATTGATAGCGGAGGGATATAAAGAAAACATTACCTATTAAGCGTAAATAACTAATATAGTAATGTCAACAAGCTCCAACAGGTACAGTAAGATGGCGGCCGTGCGTTGACTGCTGGATCACGTATATATTAAACCAAAATTGAGATTTTTATTCTACACAGGAAAGCAATTATATATACTTTAAAAAATCGTTTGAAATGCCGATCCATTTCCTACATAAACATTTATTATATTTGATTCGTATTTATTTCATGAAAAATGTTTATTTCTAAGGTCAATCATGAAATCGATAAATAGAATAAAGCAATAATAATGAAATTAAACCAATATAAACCATATAATAGAACATATAAAAAATATTCAAACCGAAAGTAAAGCCTAAATAAGCCATAGAAAAAAGAAAAACGGAAAAAACAATGAAAAAATGAGAAAAAAAAACCATAATTATTCGTTTTCATCCAAGAGTGTTAATTATAGCGTGTTAGGTACAGTAAAAGAAGTGTTAGGACATGGTGACCTACAAGGATACAGATGAAGGTGAGTGTGTTGTGTTATGAGTGTTTTGGCGGGCTGATAAGCTGACGAGTCGATAAAAATCTACAAAAATACCGGTATACCGAAGGGCTTCTAATGCCTGTAATACCGCCCCGAAAATATCGGTATATTGGTATACCTGATAGGTGCACATCCCTAGACACACACACACACACACACGGTCCGCTAGCGTAGTGGTTAGCGCACTCGGCTCACAACCGAGGAGGCCAGGGTTCGATCCCCTGGGCGGACGGAGATTATTTGGGTGTGTCTCCTTTCACGTGTAGCCCCTGTTCACCTAGCAGTGAGTAGGTACGGGATGTAAGTCGAGGAGTTGTGACCTCGTTGTCCCGGTGTGTTGTGTGTGAGTGGTCTCGGTCCAACCCGAAGATTGGTCAGTATGAGCTCTGAGCTCTTTCCATAGGGGGACGGCCGGCTGTCTCGAGAGAGACCAGCAGCAGACTGTACAGTGAATACACACTCAGCTGACGCCAGGCAATGTAATCTGATTGTGTTTCCGATTAATAATTATAATACTTAGGGTACCAGTTGTGTTGCATTATTATTATTGTATGTTTTGTCCATAGTGGAATGTTGATGAAATAATAATATACTCGGTAGATATTTAGTTATATAGGTTTATTTATTATTATTATTATGAAACCTTTGTGTGAGAAGTATAATAACAATGATAATGGTAATAGTAATAATAATAATACTATGTTGGGTGGTGATGAGACCTTAACAGTTATCTTAGTTGTACATAAGGTTGTTTTTCTAAGGGCAAGGCCAAGGATAACAAGCCTAAGATACTCACTCTGGATACTTGATCACACACAAAAAACTGTTATTATTATTATTATTATTATTATTATTATTATTATTATTAGAACGTAAGAAGAACATAAGAAAAAGAAGAACTACAAGAGGCCTATTATTATTTTTTTTTTTTTGGTTGTGTGTGTATTTATCTAGTTGTAAATACACACACACACACACACACACACACACACACACACACACACACACACACACACACACACACACACACACACACATGAATCTTTGACGGTATAGAAAATGATGTGTGTGTGTGTGTGTGTGTTTGTGTGTGTGTAGTTTTTCAGATCATTACTTACCTACTTAACCTTCACGTCTATAAGTATAAGGGAATGAAAACCCAACATTGAAAGGCAAACCCAACTATGTATAATAACTGTTATATATTATTATTATTATTATTATACACACTCAACCTGACACCAAACACACACACACACACGTAATCTAAATGGAAAAGCCTCTCTTCTCGTGCCCTTACTACACTATCCTCCTCTTAAATGTCTTGTTATTTTTCTTCCTTTTGTACACTATTCTCATGTCAAAAAGAATATACAAGAAAGGAAGTCAATCTGTATTTTGTATTTGAGGGAAGTTTTGTTAGCCAAGCAATGAGTTCAGCTTCAAAAAAAGGCTTAAGTTCTACCTATTCACATGATGCCAAATTTTTTCTTGCTATTATGTATTAAAAAACGATAATTGGGTTTTGGTTTCTTCCCCCAGAGAGAAAGGATAATTACTATACATCTTTTCCTTGCATTACTGACTGTTTTCCTTCCTTTCCTTCCCCCAGAAAGCGATGGTAATTACTAAACATCTTTTCCTTCCCCCGGAGAGAGAGGCTGATCACTATGCATCTTTTCCTTCCATTGATGATTGTTGTCCTTCTTTTCCTTGCATTACTAAGTGTTTTCCTTCTTTCCTCCTCCAGAGAGCGAGGTTACCAGGGGATGCAGCCGGGTTTGGGTACTCCCGACGGCTATGACGAGGAGGAGATGGAGACCAAGTGGAGGTTCCATAACTACTACCAATGGGTCGTGTTCTTCCTGTTCTTCCAGGTGTGTGTTTGTGTGTATGTTCTTCAAGGTGTGTGTGTGTGTTTACCTAGTTGTAATATACAGGAAAAGAGTTATACCAATAAAGTTAATGTGGTAATGAGTGTGTGTGTTTGTGTGTTCGCAGGCCGCCCTTTGTTACATCCCCAAGTTTGTGTGGAACAGCTGTGAAGGTGGACTCATGCATACAATTGGTGAAGGACTCAACCCTGGACTGCACAAGGAAGATGAAGTCTCCTCCCGCAAGAAAGTTATCATCGACTACATTGTGAAGCACATTCGGGTAGGTCAAGGATTATTTGTATTATTATTGTTGTTATTATTTTTATCATTATTATTATTATTATTATTATTCAGATTTGTAGAGGCAGCGTATATTAAACAGCAGCGGTCTCATTAAGTTATATTGATTACATTTAGATGCCTTATTATTGTTATTATTATTAATTAGATGCTCTATTATTATTATTATTATTATTATTTAGATGTCCTGTTATGTATGTCGTCTTGGAGTGAGAAATTTAATAGACAAGTATTTATTTACCTCCAGATGCACAATGGTTACGTGTTCAAGTATTGGTTCTGTGAGTTGCTGTGTTTCGTTAACATCGTCGGACAACTCTTCCTCATCGACACTTTCCTTGGAGGAGAGTTTCTCACCTACGGTCCAAGGGTGAGTTAGAGAATGTATTAGTGTTGTGTGTTTGCTAGGTATGCTTCTCTTCTCGTCTCTTCTGGGTGTCTAGGGACTAAGTGAGAGGAGTCCAACAACCTGATATGTACAGTAGAATCTCTCGGTAGGAGTAATTTGCTTTACGAGCTGCGGCTTGTGAGTATTTTTGTCTTGGAACACAAGTGGAAATCCGCAGTATGAGTGAGCTTCATACTAGCCGCTGTTAATCTGCACTGAGCTCACACACGCTCCCCCAACAGTAACAGTAACAGCCTCTGTTTTCACATGTTCAGCTCATTGAGGAAATGTCGCGATCGTTTTATTCAAGTGATTTTTCTGTTTTATGGCTTTCTTGGCATTATCTTGTCCTAATTAATTGTGTTAGCCATGAGTCTGTAGCAGAGGGTTGTTGGCTACATAAGGATTGGAACAACACCCAAGGCTCCGGGCGGGCCGCATGGGCGAGGGGCAGTGGGCGCGGTAGGGCTCCAGGCGGGCCGCGTGGGTGAGGGGCAGTGGGCGGAACAGAGTGAAGGCGGTGAAGACTAGTCGTGGCGGCACGTTGAGGAGCGTGGGAGAGTGCCTCGTAGCTGCGGTGCTGAAGGGCTACTGGGCTGCAGAAGGCCTAGCGATGTGTGTGTTGGTGGCTTATATTGGGTGTCGTGGGCCTGGTGGTCACGCGAGGTGAAGTCAAGTTAATCTCGACCTCAGTTGCGCTCCCGAGGGAAGTAATTATAGGCTCAGGCTGTGGGTGTGGGTGTGTCGTGTATGTGGGTGTCACTGCTACAAGTCTGAAGAAAGTTAGTGCAAAGCATAGTGGTGATGAGAAGAAAAAGATTATTACGATAGAGTTGAAGAAGGAAATCATGGAAAAACATGGCAGAGGAGTGTGTGTAGTGGACTTAACAAGCCAATTGAACTGAAGCACATCGAAGATCTGCACTTTTTTTGTTTTAAAAACCCATAAATAAGGATTTTTTGGATGTTGTTTTGGGGTTGGGACGGATTAATTATATTTCAATGAATTTCAAAAATAAAAATTGATTTATAAGACGAGTAAATCACAAAACAACCTCTGTCTTAAACTCATACTGCGAGGTTCTACTTTATATATATAGATAGATACATTTTCATCATGACTTTATTTACACATTCGGTCAGGATCAGATTGCATTATTATTACAACTGTTTTTAAAGAAGTATATTAACTCTTATTATTGTTGTTGTTTTAGGTTGTAGAGAAGCACATTAACTTTTATTATTATTATTCTTGTTGTTGCAGGTTGTAGAGAAACCCATTGACTCTTGTTGTTGTTTCAGGTTGTGGAGTACACTCAGATGGACCAAGCTGAGCGCGTTGACCCCATGATCTTTGTGTTCCCTCGCATGACCAAGTGTCACTTCCACAAGTTTGGTCCTTCCGGCACCTTGGAACGTCATGATGCATTCTGTCTGCTGCCTCTCAACATTCTCAACGAAAAGGTAATGTGTGTGTGTGTGTGTGTGTGTGTGTGTTTGTTTGTTTTATTTAGTATGTGAAGACAGGATATGGTTGTGTTAGTATGACTATTATACCCGTACATAATCAAACACTGCCGTCCACACACACAGCCGGCGTTTGTAAAATGAGGCAATTACACGTCATACAAGATTTCACGGGTTTTCTAACTTGTTAAAATGCGGGAACAACTTGGTGATTCATGAATGTAACCGTAAAAATATGACTATTCAGAATTCAATGACGACAATGATAAAAAAAGTCAACAGGTTTTTGATATTATGATTTTATTATGTTGTCAGTTTAGTTTCATATTAATTGTTTTATTTTCAGGTGTTCATCACAATTTGGTTCTGGTACGTGATCCTTGCCACCCTGCTTGGAGGTCTGCTGTTGTACCGCATCGCTCTCTTCACACTGCCCGGCCTGCGTCCCCGAGCCATGCACAAACACAACAAGGCAGTCCCCATCGAGACTGTAGAAGCCATCACCAACAAGACTTCCATCGGTGACTGGTGAGAAGAAATTAGTTTGTCATTAGTCATTATCAAAGTATACGTAACATAATATCTATCTAATGTGAATATATTTTGTTCTGTAAAGAGAGAAAATGGTGTGTAAAGGTTGTGTGTATCTGGTGTTATGGTGTATGGGGTTGTGCAGGAAGGACAGTGAAGAGCTGGGCTCGGGTACAGTACAGGCAGGAAGGGCTGACTTCGGGTACAGACACAACTAACTGGGAAGCTACAGGAATAAAGTGATAAGGGAGGAGGAAGTAATGGATATGCAGCAGGCGGCCTTCCTTCCATCCTTCCTTCCCATTCTACAGCAGCTAATCAATTCATAAAGTCTAAACACACTTCCTCTCCGTTCCAGGTGGATCTTGTACGTGCTGTCAACCAACATCGATCCAGTCATTTACCGAGACATTATGATGAAGCTTTCCAAGGAGATCGAGACAGTCAACAGCAACAACCCTTACAACAGTGCGGGGCTGTACTCCTCCTCCTCTGTATGAATGCTGGAGGACATGGACTGAGGGCTGTTACCTCCCAGCTGAAGGTGTAATGATGATGTAGGAACAGAAAGGTAGACAATGTTATGCTTGGCCCACAACGTTTAGGAAAGTCTTGAAACAAAATAAGGCAGGAGACTAATATTTTGGTGCTATGTTTCTTTTTTTTTGTATTTAATTTTTCATGATGTTAAATGACCTTGAGTGGAGTGGAGTGGGCGAGAGTTTCTGTTAAGTGGCTTGAAAGCAAGTGTTCTATTCTACAAACACGTGTTCATTGCCATATTAGTATTACGTGCATTTTTATATCATCAGTTTTTAGTGGAATACTTTGAGTGTTAATGACTCTTAGCTTTTTATACTTTGTTGTCCCGAGACTATTTAGACAAAACACTAATTTAATATCAATTTAACGTGAGCTGTTTACGCTGTTTTGTAGTTATGAGACGACACTTTACACCGACTATAGAATTGCTAAAGTTAGTGTCAAGGAAATCATTACTTATTCAACTCTACAGAAAGAAATGTGGTCAGTGGCATGGTGTAACATTTTGTATAAATTATTTTCTGATCTTACTGTCTATTAGAATGTGAAAGGTTATAGTGAAGACCAAGTGTGTGTTAGTGGTGGCTATTAGTGATTCCCTTCAGCTGAGTCCTGAAGAGCCTTGTGTCAAGTGTTACAAGGGTGCTGCTGATGCTCCTGGTGTGTGCCTGCTGGAGCCAGACCACCTGTGTTAGGGTGACAGCCATCAGTTCGTGTCTCAGAAAGTTTATACTCTAAGCTTGTAGATGATTTAGACCTACGTACGATTTTCTTCCTTCCTTTTTCAACACTACTACTGCTTATGTTAACGTTATTTCGCCTCCATTATTATTATTTTCATGGATATGTTTCGTATGATAATGGTTTTTGAATATATTTATTTATTAAAGATTTTTTTGACAAGGAAAGCTCTATAAGCAAACCCTTAATAATTTTGTTTTGATATTTGCTATTAAGTGAAGTTGCTCTTTTAGTTCCATAAAGTTTTATTATTGTGTAACTTAAATGTACGAATAGTGACGACGCAATCATGGAAGTAATTATTATTTTGTTTATATATTTATAATCATACTTTTTACTATTATATAAAGCAATCATGACTGAGTTTATAAGACATATTGGCATTTAATTTTAAAAAAACAAAAGAAACTCAAATCTATAATAATATAGTTAGCTGAGATAATCATTATAAGTGATGCAATAATCTGTGCCTTGCTATT
Source organism: Metacarcinus magister (assembly GCA_029783475.1). Taxonomy (NCBI): domain Eukaryota; kingdom Metazoa; phylum Arthropoda; class Malacostraca; order Decapoda; family Cancridae; genus Metacarcinus; species Metacarcinus magister. The sequence continues at coordinate 8,593,904 of JAPQNM010000041.1, read as the reverse complement.
TATCTGTAGAGAGCATTTTGACCTAACCTCACAAAGTATCATGTTACTCCTAAAACTAAAAAGTGCTGCTGCTGCTGCTCTCTACACTGTCTGTGACGTTACAAGGCTGCATGACGGTGTTCTGTATCTGCTATACTGTCTCAGTATCTTGTGACGGCACGTGACTGTGTTCTGTATTGGTGTGAATGGATGGTGTTTTAATGTACTGAATACACTAGCCTTGTCACTATTGCCAGATGTGTTTTGTTTTGTTTAGTGTGGAAGGTGATAATGGAACAATGATTGGGAGGGACAAGTAACATGTTGTAATGACTACCATCACCATGTTAGTATTCCATTGTTCTCCTGTATTACTCGCCCAATAAGTGCCAAGGAGTACATGCTATACTCTTGGAAGTGCTTGGAAGGTTCTAACTCTGTATTACAAAAGGTTCATCCGTTCATCCACTAGTGTTCCAAGTGGTTGATGGTGTTTCAATGGTGTACAGTGAGCGTTGAGGTTATGTGTAATGTGTAGTTCTGTATTTTATAGCTACAGTAAACAAGATTTTTTTATATGCTTGTAATTTATTTAACCTTATAGTGAAAAAGATACAAGTTAGTGATGTATTTTGAGAGTAATCCCGACACACAACCCTTGCTACCAACACTACATACATAAGGAGGCTGCAAGAGGCCAGTTGACCTACACAAGGCAGCTCCTGTGCACCTAACACTTCCCATATAAATAAATTCCCCAAGTGTGACTAAAAATTTCTGGACAACAGTTCAGTACAGTCACTAAACATACCTGAAAGTGCCTTGATAACATTCAGTAACCCATTGTGTGGAAAGAAGGACATGCACAATCACTAATATATTTAACAGTGACGTATAGTGAAGTAAGGTCACTATACATACCTGAACAGTGACCAGTTGTGTAGAGACGAGGATGAGTACAGTCTTACACAACCTCAAGTGGGTCTCTGTCCTTCCTTGAGATGACAACATTTATTTTCCCTTCAAAGAGGTGATGTAGTTTAGGCTTCAGCTCCTCTAAGTAACCTCGCTCTGAGTTGGAGTGTTCAACGAGGATGATGTTGGAGCCATTATGAGTAGCATCCAACACTTCATGGTGACTCATCTCTCCGGTCAGCAGCAGGTCAGCATCAGCACCACTCAGCACTGACACCCCAGACCCAGCACACACCGCTACACTCTTCACTTGTGTGTCTGTTCAGGAGATTAACACATTAGGTTCATAGAATACATATTTAGACTATTAAAAGATCTGTATAAGTATTCATGAGTTTGTTTATTTAGTTGAATTTATACTTAATTACATCCTGAGTTTGCTGGTAATGTAATATCACCTTATTATTTAACAACACAGACTAGATAGTATATATAAACTTGCCGAGAGTTGATCCTTGAGCCAAAGCGACGCGCAGGTGAGGTAATTTAAGGTGAGTTTTGACCTTGTTGATTGCTGTTTGTATGGAGATTGGTTCCACTAAGTTGCCTTTCCTCCCGGCGCCGTGTTCTAATAAGGGAACCTAAACCATGACAAAAGTTATAGTAATACATATCAAAACCAATTAAATTATGTATCTGAACATAAATAATTATTCTCTAAATCATTTAAACCAAACAATCTTCCATGTATAAGATGCATTCATTCCACCTCTCTAGAAAAGGTTATGAAAATCTTTGTATAACCTTGCGGGTCATATTATAATGTAGTCTATATCCATCTACCTACATATCTGCCTTATATAAGAAAGGCAGAAGTCACAAAGCTGATGACTAGATCTTGTACTCATTATTTCAAATTCTACGTTGACACACACACACACACACCATGTACGTATAACCTGTCATTACCTTTTCAAGCTTGGTCACCACCAGCTTGGACGGAGCAATGGAGCTGGTACTGGTTAGCTTGACAATGGCCGGCAAACTCCTCTCCCCGCACAGAACCTGCATACACTCCTTACTCTCCTTACTGAAAAACAAACAACAACTTTTGGTGAACCACGTACGACAAGCTTCCCTTCGTGTGTGTCAAGACGACTCTGTAAACCAGCCAAGGAGTTGTTAGGTATTCCCGTCATGGTGTACTTGTGTCATCCGTTGGGACTTAGTTGACTAAATTACCTTGTATTGTGTTACTGATTTAATACTTTGATTCGGAGTCAATGTGAGGGTTGGAAGGAGTCAAGATGATTAGTAGAGAACCTGGGGAGTCCGAGCAAGGATGGAACGGTCTGTGTTAGAGGGAGTTTATACTACACAAGGATACTCTGCATTGTATATATTTCTACATCCATTAAATGAAGGAAGGGGAAGGAAGTGTTTCTCTACATCACTCCTACACTAGTGAGAACATAAGAACTTGACTGTGTGACAATGTATTTCAATAACATACTGGAACATAAACAAAAACACTCACACAAGCAGAAACAACCTTTCTCGTGTAACAATACATTTGAATAACATTTAAACATAAACACAGACACTCAACACAAACACGTAATGCCTCAACACTTACTTTAAAACAGTGACAGACTTCCCGAGTTCTTCGTTGACTCTCCGTAAGAACTCATCGGCCGCCTCGTCAGACTCGACCCGAACGTCTACTTGGTGACTGTGTAGCGGCGAGACGTCCTTCTGCTGCACCGGAGCGATTCCTTTCACATCTGTAATGAGGTTAAGTTAGGATTTAATAACAAAATTTGCTAATATTGACGGCATTAAAGAACGCTGGAAATGGTTTGGACAAGTATAAATAAAGAATTAAATAAAATAGAGCTACACTTGTTTTTTTGGGTCCAGGAATGGATTAATTTACTTTCCATTATTTCTTATGAGGCAAATAGTTTATAAATAAAAATATTTCCCAATTCGAACAGCCGCCAGAACGGATTAAATGAAGAAATAGAGATCCCACTGAATATAGATGCAAAATATAAATAAATAATAATAATGATATAATATAATAAATAAATAAAGGGATGTATGTATATTCCTTTACTCACCAAATGCCTTCAGTAGCCAGTCATTCACACCTCCCTTCAGTGTGTCATAGGCAGTGTGAGGGGAGTACACAGCAATTCCTTTCTCTAAGCAACACGCAACAATTCTATCCTGTGTAGAAAGAAGGAAAAATATATATCAATCCTCTATCTTCCTCACCTCATGTACTTATCTCACAAGCAACAACACATGACTGAAATAACAAGAGGTAAGGAAGAGAATATTACTTAGAGTTATAATATATTTTTTGAGATGGACATAGGCTGTGAGGATCCAAATTCACATCAGCTTTCCACCAGTACACGAAGCGCTATCACACGATCAGGAATAAATAGATAGAACAGAGCATAGATAGAGAAGCAGTAACGTAAACACTGTGTAAGGATAAACATAACACTCTCTTCCCTCTAACCTTCCATCCAGTTGTGATCCGCTTGAAGGGACGGAAGAGAGGTGGATGGTAGGACAAGATGAGGTCAGCCTTCTGTTGCACGGCCTCTGCCATGACCTCCTCACTCAGGTCATTGGTCAACATCACAGTCTTAACATCCCTGATAAAAAAAACATCCCTCTGTGAATGGTCTCTATTGAAAAGGTTCTCTATAATATAATAAAAATGTATTACTACTATTACAATAAAACAAACTTATTATACACTCAGGTTGTGCTTCTATACGAGTGACTGCATTACATTACAAACAGACTTCTTCCCACCCTTCTAATCATCTTCATCAACCTAACCTGACCTGCCCTGACCTGACCTCTTAGTGTAAGGCTGCAGCAGGAGACCCACGTTGTCCCAGGACTCAGCTAAGGAAGGCGCAGCAAACCCGTCCAAGAGTGACACCGCTTCCTTGAGCTCCATACTGTAGGAGGAAGGTTAGATTAGGGTAGGGTAGGGTAAGGTAGGGTAGGGTAGGGTAGGGTAGGGTAGGGTAGGGTAGGGTAGGGTAGGGTGTGTGTGTGTGTGTGTGTGTGTAATATACGTTAAGAGTTATGCTCGTACTGTCCCGTCTGTCTCCAAATCTACTACTGTGTATTATCCAGTTTGCTTTTGAAATCATCATGAATATTTGTTGCATTAATTACTTCTGCATCAAGTTTATTTATTTATTCTAGGGTTGTATACGTATGTATGTATATATCTTTATAGTCACCTGTAGTAGCGAGGCTGGAAAGTTTTTGTCAAAGGATGGACCAAGAATCTCCTTAATAACATAGACGGATACAACTACAGTCTTCCTTCCTTCCTTTCCTTTCTTTCTTCACTCCTTCCTTCCTTCCCTGGTGTGGGTGAAGCCTTGGGTTGGTTTATGTTGTGCCTGTAAGAAACACCTCCATGAGAACACTAACAACACAGAGAAAGTGTAGTGTGGAGGCATTTAACCTGCAGTGCAATCTGAAAGGCTGATGATGATGATCGGAGGGAGGAGAAGCAATGATCACTTAGCTATCTTAAGCCACACAGTTGATACTTATTATACTCTACTAACATTGCTACCGCCAGATTCAATAATATCTCCGAACTAGGTAGCTATAGACCATATAGTTCTGCTAGGGTTAACGAGAGCGCGCTAACCCTCTCATTGAATAGGGAGAAGTGGGGAGGTTTCTGGAGGGAGAGAGGTGTCTATAGATATATATAGAACAAAAAAAATACTTCTCGACTCCCCACTACCGGATCATAGTGAGCAAACAACAGAAAGCTAGAAATTCTATCCTCCTGTGTGTGTGTATGTGTGTGTGTGCTGCCCCTATCACCCAGAAGCTGCCGTGACCCAGGATTAACCTTACAACCTTTAGGTCACAAGCCGAGCGCTGCACCACAGAGCCACCCGACACACACGTCAGTTGCCTCTCAATACTCAATAAACTACATACAAGCATTATCTCAAGTGTTTCATAACCCTCAAAGAACCTCCTCAGAGTGTTTTATTGTCCTTCAAGAATCCTACAAGCACTCAACTTGTTATTCCTTGTAGAAGTCAAGATATTTTGGTGATGTATATAAGGAATGCAAGATGGTGCCATAACTAATTCTGTACACCACCTAACCTATGCCTCTTCTCAAACATCAAAGGTAATTAATTATCTCCTTAATGAGGTAACCCTTCCTATTAGTGGAGTTCCCGGCCGGCAACACTATTTATATAATAAACACGAAGGGAATATAAGAACGTGAATCATCGAATGTCCAAGTTAATAGAATAACAACTGGGTTTTATTCGTTTATATTTCTTAAAACTTCAGTTCTTTTATCAACTGGTTTTCTTGGTAACTGAATTATGAAACAAGTTTGTATTTAGTTAAGAATATGTATTATATTTGAGTGTTTTCTTCCTTCCTAATAAATTAATCAATAAATGGTCAATAAAACTACACATATATATATCTTGTTGAAATAATTATTTGAAGCCCATATAACAATGTTGTAAGATATTAAAATAGCTCTTATGACAACTTAACTTAACAAGACAAAAGGTCATTTATTAACTATACAAAACATGTGATTTAAATGATAAAATAACAGTCACCACCATTATTCAAACACCTTGGAATATTATATTGTTAAATGCATTAAATTACACCTCAGCCACAGAGACAATAGACCAATTTCCTCAGACCAAAAATTGTACGTATTATACATTCTTTAATGGAAAAGAGGTTTAACTTCAACATACTAATGGCCTTTTAACTTTTAAACATGCATCATATATCAAACAAAATACATATATAATAAAATACAAGTTGTTCCACCCGTTAGTCACCATAAAGACTCAGAACATATGTGACAAATCCCACAACTTCACTGTTCCGTCATCACTCGCCGACGCCAACAGCCCCGGCACGGTAGGGTTCCATGCCACAGAATTCACATCCTTATCATGAGCTTGAGTGATGGTGAGGAGGAGGTCAAACACAGGTGCATTGGGGTCACCGTTTGGCTGTTCCTTAAACACCCTAATGTGGTCATCTCCGCATGAGGTCGCAATGGCTCCTGTCAGACTACACCACGTTAGGTCATAAACAGAGCGTTGATGGAAGCCAGATAGCGTACACACACACTTCCAGGCTGGGTTTCCCTCTGGTGTGTCAATCCCTTCCTTGTTCCCTGGTAAGTACTCCTGCCACACCTTAACCGTCCTGTCGTCTGAGCCTGAAGCCAAGCGGTGACCGGTAGCATCGAAGGCAATGCTCCAGACTGTTGACTGGTGACCGGTGAGAGTGGTGAAGGTGGTCCAGTCGTCACACTCCTCCCGGTACAGTTTAATGGTGTTGTCGTAGGAGGCGGAGGCTAGGATGTCTGCTGTAGGGTGGAATATAACTTTCTTCACATCCTGGGAGTGTGAAGGCATGCAGGACACACACTCATACTCATCATCTTCACCCACCTCCCAAACCCACACTGACTTGTCCCTGGAGCATGTGGCTAAGAGTGACCCTGATGCAGCCCAAGCCACACTCTTGACCTCGTTCTCATGACCCTCTAAGGTCGCCACACACTCTACGTTCCCTTCTGAGTAGTCCCAAACATTCACTGTGGCGTCAAAACTAGCCGAGGCGAGAGTCTTGCCGGAGGGTGACCAGGCGACACTGCGAACTGTCCGGGCATGTGCTTCCGCTAATACTGTTTTGCATACCCACGTGTCCCCATCCTTGACCCACAGTTGTATGGTGTGGTCAGAGCCGCATGAGGTCAGGATGGTGCCACTGGGGTTCCATGCAACGTTCCACACACGGTCGCTGTGCCCGGTGAGTGTGGCGGAGGCTGTCACCATGTTCCTGTGTTCCTCGATCCGCTGTGGAAGGATAAATAATGTCACTCCACTTCTGTAATGACTTAGTGGTGGTCTTGGGGTGGGCTTGGTGGTGGTGGTGGTGGTGGTGGTGGTGGTGGTGGTGGTGGTGGTGGTGGTGGTGGTGAACGACTCTTGCTAAACAAACCAAATCCGCTTACATTCGATGATTAATTTGTTAATAAAAACCCGTCTCTTGGAAATACTATATACTTAATCGAGACTTGAAACCATCTCTATTTTTTGAAGCTAAGTAAGTGCCAATTTTGTTCGTATATTTGTGTATTTTTTAGCAACACCAGAATCAGTTGTTATGTTTCCTGGCTCTACTGTGCTAGTTATAACCTTTTTTATGTGCAACTTGTGCCACTTACAATGTTTCTAAAGATACACAAACAGTTTATCTTTAGTTATACAAGGAAATAGTGGTTGTAGGAGTGTTATTTAAGGGAAGGTTATATTGAAGATTTGTAACATTTGTGGATATCTCTGTTACAATCAGTGGTATAAAGAGAGAAAAAAAATTATTATACCAAAGCTCCACTGGTCTCATGCCTCTCAGATAACAGAACAGAACAGAACATAACAGAACCTAACGGAACCTAACGAACATTTCCTGTATACGTATAACATCTACAAATTCATTAATACGTACACACTTCTACACCACACGTATGACGCCTCGTAAAACACACACGCAACACAGGTAACATTTCCTCGTTAAACCTGCAAGTTTTAATACACATCCGTCTAATAATAATAATAATCCGTGTAACCTTCGACTACAAAACAAAATTAACGGAAATTCATTGTTTGGTCAAAAATTAGCAAATTGACATCAGTTTTGTTTGTTTGTTTTACTACTAGGTTTTGTTTAGAGGTCTATGCCTCACAGCCATGGTGGACCACCGCTGCACCACTGTGGTGCCCGACCACAGCAGTTCCTCCCCAGTAAACAGCTTAAGCATCATGGGCCCGGGCGGGGACTCAATCTGCCGACCAAGCAAATGCAAGGCCAGCGCGCTACCACTTTACTAGGTGATAAGAATAATCTAGATGCAGTTAAGAGAAAGAGAATTGGAAATAAATACATCTAATAGTTAGTAACAAAAAAAATTATAACATAAGGAAAACATATTATAAGCAATTCTACCCAATTCATTTTTGTCATGTGTGTATGTGTGTGTGTGTGTGTGTGTGTGTGTGTGTGTGTGTGTGTGTGTGTGTGTGTGTGTGTGTGTGTGTGAAAGAATGACAAATGACTATGATTACCTTTTCCTTCTATTTCTCTAATTCGTTGGTTATAGCAAGAGGAGAAACAGAGATAAGGTAATACAAGTCACCATCATTATCACTACCATACAATAATTACCCATCCCTAATGACTCACCCACGCTAATAACACTCATTAACAAGATCCAGGGATGCAATTAGCTATAAGGTCAATTACCGTTAGTTAATAGAGGTGACAAGATGACCTGACAGACAGCCGGTGTTGCTCCTCCTCTTCTTGTGGTCAGCTAAGACTCAGCTGGTTTTCAAGGTCTTGCTCGCTCTCTCATCATACACATATAGCTTAATTCCACCATTCTTTATATAACTTTTATATTATCTTCTACCATTACTCTTAACATCTTTAAAATTTCATACACAATATACAGCTTTATACACAGAGAGAAAAGCGTCTCGGTAACCATGGTAACAGTTAAACAGCAAGCAGGTGTGTGTGAATTCTTACTTGCTTACGTGATTCTTACTTGATGAAGTGTTGAGGTAGCCCCTCACAGCCATGGTGATCCACCGCTACTCCCGTGACCAGTGTCTCTTTTCTGTAGACATATCTGGTCCGGTATGGTGTTGGATGCCGCTCCAGACACAGGTATATCCTGGTACTGGCGGCTTGTCAGGAACACTCTTCAGGAACTTGTCCAGCTGGTTCTTAAAGTGTTCTGTGTCACAGTTGGTGATGTTCCTGACTTGTCGTGGTAGAGAGTTGACGAGTTGAAGGCCTTTGTAAGTGAGGCTGGCAGCCAAGAGGATCCTCACTCTCCCTGAGGCTTGGCTTGGGAGTGTCCTTTGACAGCACTCCCCACTCTGGGACTTAGTTAAGCCACTATTTTTGAGTCAGGGAGAGAGGGGGTTTGGCACAAGTCCCTCAAGGATCTTCCAGGTGTAAATTATCCTGTACCTCTCCCTCCTCCTCTGTTGTGAGTAAAGCCCCAGCTTTTGGAGTCGGTCCCAGCAGTTGAGTCTTTTGGTGCGGTGAAGGATCGTTGAACTGGCTCCACGGCCTGAACGTCTGCAGCTTTGTGATCAAAGTTGGCTGCAGTAATCCAGCACTGGTTGCACAAGAGCTTTCCACAGTGTAAGCAGGCAGGACGCCTCTCTTGTGTGGAAAGTTCTTAGGATCCATCCCGCTAATCTTTTTGCTTTTTTGGCTGTTTGGTGAATGTGGTGGTGGAAGGTGGAAGGTGGAAGGTGCCGTCGTCACTCAGGTGGATGCCCAGACACTTGACATGGGAGGACGCTTGTATTGGGTTGGTGGTGGTGTGAAGGGAGGTGTGTTGTATGATGTCCTTTTCTTTTCCACACCTAAGCAACTCAAACTTTTCATTGTTGAAAGACATGTTGTTGTTCCTGGTCCAGGTGTATATTGCATTGAGATCTTGTTGTAGCTGATCCACATCCCCAACTGTGGATACAGTCTTGCTAATATTTGTGTCGTCAGCAAACGATGATATCACCGAGTCTCTCACTCCTTTGTCAATGTCCCCCATGAGTATAATGAAAAGAAGGAGCCATATTGCGGATCCATGGGATACACCACTCACAACTTTACTTGGCAGTGCGTGTTTTCCATTTGCCACAACTGTCTGTGATCGGTCTGTGAGGAAGTTGTGTATCCAAGCTCCCATCTTGCCTGTGATTCCTAAATTTCGCAGTTTGTGAAGCAAGACATGTGTATGTGTGGATATATATTAATGTGTGTGTCTGTGTGTATATGTGTGTGTATGTGTGTTTCCCTTCTCTTCAACAATCATCACTATTATCTTGAAGAAGAAAAAACTACACTTATTCATCTACAGTTCTACATATTTTAAGTATATTCCAGCCTCACCTTACGTGGTCATCTCTCATTATAACGACAGTGAAGTGATTTCCAGCACCAATTACAATGAAGGTTAGTTAATTAAGGTTAATGATTTAATTATCTATCTTTACCTACGTATATGTGAGTGAAGGAATTGGATAATGGTGATTTTTTTTATATTCTAATGTACTGTTGTCTTTTTTTATGGTTTTTCATTTGTTTAGGTATAATGAGTTAATTTTTCTAATGGTTTTCATCTTTTTAGGTATAATGAGTAAATTTTTATAGTGATTTCCGTCTTTCTAAATATAATGAATCCATTTTTATAGTAATGTAATGATTTTTCCTCTTTCTAGATATCATGAACACATTTTTTTAGTAATTTTCCTAGTTCTAGATATAATGAATCAATATTTCTAGCGATTTTCCTCTCTAGGTACAATGACTCAATTTTTATCGTAATTAGTGATTTTTTCCCTCTTTGTAGGCATAATGAATACATTTTTCTAGTGATTTTTTCCTCTCTCGGTATAATGAATTAGTTCCCCCAACTTTCAGAGCCTCAGAGGTACAAGCCCGTGCAACACCTAAGGTTATCAGGTACTGCAAGGTTATAACAGTTGTTGCACGATGGCCGACTACTTAAATAAAACAAGACTATACTTCATAACTACTGTAACTTAGTTTTATTATTATTATTACTATTATTATTACTTCATAATCATTAAAATATATATGCATCGACGTGCAAACCAAGAACTTAAATTTTTTTTTATTCTCTATAGTAGAATAGCACAAAATAAGTACTTTTTAGTAATATATTCTATGAGTAGTTACATTACGTCAACTAAATGTACAAAATTGTGCATCAATACGTTTTTTTCATAATGCAGAGAGTGAAGAGATGAAACGGGAATAATGAAAATAAATAAAGAATAAATAAATACAAATCCCAGTATCAATAAAATCTTGAATATGTTTATAATAAAATTTACACTATAGTAATGAATAATTTAACATTACTTTGGTATTATACTATCATTAGAGAGTTCAATCATTAATATTCCCCGTTTTACGTATATTAAATTTACATCTCAGGAAAATCTCTACCTCTCTCGCTCTCTCGCTCTCTCTCTTATGAAAACAAGTATTCATGGATCACCCTGTCCATAAAATAATATAATTTAATTCCTTTCAACAGATATAACTAAGGATGGAGTTAAATAATTTATTAATTCACGTGTTTATAACTTATTACGTGCATGCTGTCTGTCTATCTATCTGTCTGTTTGTTTGTCTGTTTGTCACCCTTATTAAAGTCACGTAAAGTACACAGTATTAGATGTACATATATGCATTGTTTCAAAATTCATGTTATTGTTGTTGTTGTTGTTATTGCACCTCGCACTTTTTTTGAGCATGCGAGTGAGTTTTTATATACACGCGCTAGT
>JAPQNM010000041.1:8567550-8577550 GCA_029783475.1 Metacarcinus magister | reverse complement strand
TGTGTGTGTGTGTGTGTGTGTGTGTGTGCGTGTGTGTGTGTGTGTGTATGTGTGTGTGTGTGTGTGTGTGTGTGTGTGTGTGTGTGTGTGTGTGTGTGTGTGTGTGTGTGTGTGTGTGTGTGTGTGTGTGTGTGTGTGTGTGTGTGTGTGTGTGTATGTGTGTGTGTGTGTGTGTATGTGTGCGTGTGTGTGTGTATGTACGTGTGTGTGGGTACCTGTGTTGGCGTTACAGGTGCCTTTTTGACATGTGTGGTAAGGCTTAACAATTTTACCGGGAAAATAGTGCAGAGAAAGAACGTGAAAAGGTTATATATTTTCAGAATCATGTGTGCTACTACTACTACTACTATTCTACTACTACTTTACAGGTCACTGGTGTTAGCTGTGGCAGTGTCAGGGGAAGGAACGGAAGAGTGTGCCTCGGAATACTCTCCTCTCCACCTCACTACAGACTCTAACAATGCTAAGGGGGAGGTAGAGCTGTTCTTCCCAGACCTCCTCGCGCCCCAAGAACAAGAAGAAGAACCACAAACTCAGATGCAGATTGAGCAAAGCAAGGAAGGAGATGCAACTTGAATGACCTTGATATAATTCGTGTTTTTTTTATTTCCGTCTTAAAAATATATGAATAAGGAAATATTTATGTTATATATGAGTGTTTATTTTCGACGTAGCAGTTTAAGTTACGATAAAGGGAAAAAATGTGATCTTATTTCCATCTATAAAAATAATTAATAAAAAATATTCGTGTTATGTGATAAGGTTTGAATATAATAATAATAATTATTTAATGAATACTTGTCTCATTTTCCGTTTAAGCCTAAGAGCCTAAAATCCTCTCCTCTCCCTTCCCTATATCACACTTCAACTAACATTCTATGGAGACACCAGAAAAAAACCAGAATGTATTTTTTTTCCAATTTGTAAACATAATTTTCTATTTTATTATCATTTTATTTTGTTTTTTTCATTTCCACCCAGTCTCGAACCTAACCTAACCTTACCCAACCTAACCATTTAGCATAAGGCTTTTATTATTATTATTATTATTATTATTATTACTATTACTATTACTATCATATTAATGGTCGTGATATATATTTCGTAAATTAATTATAAACCGTTTTGCTTGATATACAATGTTAACCTTGTATGATGTAGAAATATATCTATAAAAAGAAAAAGAAAAAAAAACTTACTTGTATACCGGTTGGATTAGCCCGGCAGCCCCTTAGCGGGTATTACCGGTGGAGTCAGTTGGAGCTGGACATCATTGAAGAGTGGACCTGTGCCTGTTGTCTCCTCCTCCTCGCCTGAACCTTTCTTCAAACCTGCAAACCACAATCTCAATGTTTATATATTCATGAAAACTATTGAAAAGTTCCGAGTTTTAATACGAAAATATGAGACCTTGATATTTCTTTATTTCCTATGCTTTAAATTCTCTGTATACTGTATAAAGGAAAGTAATAACAATAATAATATTTTAGGTACAAATTTACACCCAAATATCAATGAAAATAAACATAAACCAAGAATAATTAAGAATGTATTAGTTATCCTTTAATTCCCGTAGATTAATGAAGACGCCTATAATAAACTTTTTTTTTATACATTTCTGGTCCAAAATGATGAAAAGTACTGAAAAGATGCAAGTTTTCTTCAAATCTTTCCTTAATCGACGCTGAGATACACACAATTACTGTTAAGAGTGAAGGGAGAGAGAAGGGAGACGAGACACTGAAATGCGGCAAGACAGCACCGTAGAGTTTCACGCGCAATTTTACTCCGAGATACAAGCTGTACTATTGCTTCTTCTTCTTGTTATTGTTATTGTTATTGTTATTGTTATTGTTATTGTTATTGTTATTATTATTGTTATTATTATTGTTATTATTATTATTATTATTATTATTTATTTATTTATTTATTTTTTTTTCAATCATAAGAATCATTATCATTAACACACGAATTACCTTAATAAAACGACGGGATGATGCAGTTCATTACATTTTATAATCGTGGTTAAATAGAAAGAAATGAACTCAACTGCAACTCTTCCTTCATCTGTGTTCACTCGAGTTTTCATATTTTTTCATTTTATAGTAATGTTTCAAAGATATTCGTTCTGGGCGAGGCGTAAATGTTGAGGAACTTGCACCATCTTGAGGAGGAGGAGGAGGAGGAGAAGGAAGGGGAGGAGGAGGAAGAGGAGGAAAAGGAGGAGGAGAGGAGGAGGAGGAGGAGGGGAAATAAGTAGGAGACCAACAGAGGAATGGAGAGAAAAGAGAGTGGGGGGGACACCTTTGGCCTTCTCCTCGCTCTTTCTCTCTCTCTCTCTCTCTCTCTCTCTCTCTCTCTCTCTCTCTCTCTCTCTCTCTCTCTCTCTCTCTCTCTCTCTCTCTATCTCTCTCTCTCTATCTATCTATCTATCTCTCTCCCTCCCTAACAACAACCCTAACGACCCTTGCTTCTGAAACACTAGAAACATCTCAACCAAACACACAAGATACCTTTCTTTTCTTTTTTCTTACTATTTTCCCTCTAAATAGCTTCCTTGACCTTCTATAAGTACCACTAGTAATATGACCTTTTTTTCTAAGGGGGTGGGTGGGGGTGGGAAGTTAGTTTGACCTACTGCGTACTGACCTTGCCTGACCTCAAACCTTTCCCAAGTACTATACAAACAAACTTTACTTTCCTGCATCAGTAGACTCAGAACTGTGAGAGAGAGAGAGAGGAAGAGGAGGAGGAAGAGGAAGGAGGAGTAAGCAGGTTGTATATATCTCTAGCTAGCCGGTGTCCCTACTAGTCTGCTCCAGTTCAGCAGGAGGAGGAGGAGGAGTAGTAGTAGGAGAAGGAGCAGGAGGAGGAGTGATCGATTCTTCAGGGAGAGCAGTGTTGCCATCGGGTGCTCGTACATTATTATAGGTCCGGTAGGGTGTGTGTGTGTGTAAGGGTGCGTGACGTCATTCAAGCCTGGCTCCTCCTAACAGAGGCTGAGAACCGTGTAAACACCCAGACGGCACCTTACCCTGACAAGCCCGACACAGCCCGACTCAACCTCTCCTCACAGTCTCACACATACCTTAGCCTGTTTCTTACGTTGGATTTCGTTAAGATGAGTTTCAGGCTTGATTAATACTATTTCTTTCACTTTCTTATTCTCTCTCTCTTTCTTTTACTTTATATTCGTCTTGTAGTTACTAAATATATTGTTCTCTCCGTTAATAAGTTTAGGCTAAGGAAAAGTGGAGGAAAGTGAAGGGAAGTGGAGGAAAGTGGAAGGAAAGTGAAGGAAATTGGAGGAAACTTGCAATTCTCAAAGTGCGATGGATTTTCAAGAGTGTTTTAGTAGGTGTAGAAAAGACTTTATAAAATGTTTGTTTTTATTTACACCACTCGACTGATTGATTGACGTGTGGAAAGTGAGGTTAAAAACTTTATATCTATCTATCTCTCTATGGAAAAGGAAATGAAAGTGGAAAATAAACTAAACTGGAAAGAGAAATAATAATGATAATGGAAAAATATTGTTAAAGATTATTTGATGTATGAAATATATGAAAAAAGAGAAAGAAGAGAAAATATATTATGAGGAATGAAAATCTAACTATAGACATGTTATTGAAATGGAAATGATAAGAAAGACTCAGAGAAAAAAAAATAAATGAAACAGATGAATGAAAATAGAATACAGATAAAAGAAAGAAAATGTAATAAGAGAAAATAAGAAAATAAAGCAAGACACAAAAATATAGAAAAAAAAGAGAAAATAATTAAGAAAAAAGGAACAGGAAGAAAATAAAACAAAATAAAAAAGAAAGGAAACAACAGATGGAAAACGAAAAAGAATAAACAGAGAGAAAAAGAAAGAAAGAAAAAAATAGTTAGAACCACAAGATTGAATTCAACTCCAGACTATATAAACAAACAAAAACAAACAAACAAACAAAGAGAGAGAGAGAGAGAGAGAGAGAGAGAGAGAGAGAGAGAGAGAGAGAGAGAGAGAGAGAGAGAGAGAGAGAGAGAGAGAGAGAGAGAGAGAGAGAGAGAGAGAGAGAGAGAGAGAAAAAAAAAAAAGCAAGAAAGCAAGAGAGAAAGAAAATCAATCTCAAAACCACACAAAAGAAAAATAGAAAAGAAAATAAAGAAATAAAAACAATAAAATAAAGTGAGGAAGAGAAAGACAAATCCACGAAAAAAGAAAAATTCAACAAATAAATAAATAAATAAATAAAGTGAGAAAACCATAGAAATAAAAGTGAAAAATACAATATAATATAAATCAAGTTAATAATAAACTTAATTACTCTCACTCTTCCCTTTGAAAATAAGGAAGCTTGAAAAAACACATTATTTATAAAGAGAAAAAATAACTTACAACATATATAAAAGTGACACTGTGATACCCCGCCCTCCCTTCTCTCTCTCTCTCTCTCTCTCTCTCTCTCTCTCTCTCTCTCTCTCTCTCTCTCTCTCTCTCTCTCTCTCTCTCTCTCTCTCTCTCTCTCTCTCTCTCTCTCTCTCTCTCATCACAATTTAATAAGTTTGTCCCTTAAGTCGCGTGTCCTTCATAGAAAACGAAGTCGGTGTTTACCAAGAAATAACTAGTGTGTGTGTGTGTGTGTGTGTGTGTGTGTGTGTGTGTGTGTGTGTGTGTGTGTGTGTGTGTGTGTGTGTGTGTGTGTGTGTGTGTGTGTGTGTGTGTGTGTGTGTGTGTGTGTGTGTGTGTGTGTGTGTTTGTGTGTGTGTGTACAGGTGTGTGCGGTATGCAGACAACGTGGGCAGGTGTAACAGAGGTGAAGGCGGAGGATAGCGCAGCTGACAGGAAAGGTATGTGTATGTGTATGTTTGTGGGTGTGTGTGTGTGTCTCTCTCTCTCTCTCTCTCTCTCTCTCTCTCTCTCTCTCTCTCTCTCTCTCTCTCTCTCTCTCTCTCTCTCTCTCGCCTGCAGTTGACCCTTTGTCGAGCTCTTTACGTAAGCTATTGACATATTGAAAGGTTATGTACGTTTTTTCAATGTTTTTCGGTGGCACACGCACATGCACACGCACACGCACATGCACACGCACACTAAGAGACTGGCTGAGGAAGAGATAAAATGTTTCTTACGTGTGTGTTAATCAGTCAGTCAGTCAATCAGTCAGTGAGTCAGTGAGTGAGTCAGTCAGTCAGTCAGTCACTCATAGCCTTGGTCTTCATATAATTTGGTAACCTTGACATTCAATATATAGAAAGCACAGTCATCCTCCTCCTCCTCCTCCTCCTCCTATTCCACCTCCACATCCTCCCTTTTCAGTTTTGTCGAATTTTTTAAGAATTCTGAAAGTCTCTATTAAATTTTCAAGCATTCTACGATTCTTTAAGAAAAACATATTAACTTTCAACTATTTTTTTACGTGGCGTTGCATTAAATTGTGTTATCCTTATTAATACTGATTTTAATAATTGTATTTAAACTTTTAAAAAACCGTTCTGATATTATTATTTCTTTTTAGATATACAATTACATTTTACAAAAGGAGGAGGAGGAAGAGGAAGAGGAGGAAGACAAGGAGAAGGAAAAAGAGGAGGAGAAGGAGGAGGAGGAGGAAGAGGAGACCTTAAAAGGAGGCGCCGGAAATAACTTTTAACTGATGTGTGACAAAAATTTTAAAAAAGTTTTGCTGCATAAAAGGTTTCCAAGATTAAAATGAAATGGAAAAACAACAGCAATTTCTATTAAAATATCATTAATTATCATTTTTTCTGCTCTTCCTCTTTCTTTTTTGTTTTCTTTGTTTTTCAATTAAGTAGAAAACAGAGATAGACAGATAGATAGAATATATAGATAGAGATACTATTATTATTATCATTACTACTACTACTACTATTACTACTACTACTACTACTACTACTACTACCACCACAACATATTAATTACCTGAAATCACGTGTCTCAATAGATTAGTCCGAAACACTCCTTCGGTGACTGTCTCCATCTCTGTATTAATTCCATGAGATCACGAATACAATACACAAATACAACCACATAATACAACCCTTGATTCCTAGCTTATGGTATACACGACCTCATTTACCTCATCAGATTATATAGATTATGTGATTGCAGTTTAAATTATTGTATTATATTTATTTTGTTTTTTGTTTTTATGAGAGTTTATGGTTATGTTATAGTTATCCCTTTTTTATTGTTTAGGTGAAAGAAAACGGCGGTAATGTTTTTTTTTCTTCTTGAATATAGTGACGTAAGAGAGAGGATGAGACGAAATTAATCAATAGTTTTAAAGCAAATCTTTTTGTCGATACGTGTTAAGTTCAAGGCAAATTGTGGTCGATTTTAAAAGTCTAAGGGTGAAAAAATTATGTCTATTGTAAACGAAGTGGAATTTGAAGTTTAAATTTTGACTTGGAGTGAATAAAAAATGCATATTATGAAAAACAGAATGGAATTGTAATTTTTTATTATGTCTGTTTGCCTGTCTCTCAACCCGCCCCCCCCTTCTCTCTCTCTCTCTCTCTCTCTCTCTCTCTCTCTCTCTCTCTCTCTCTCTCTCTCTCTCAGTTAATGGCCATTGATGGAGGTGTGGGGGGGGGGCAGTGGGTGGGAGGTGGGCGTGGGTATACAAGGGTCATCTTACACACACTTGATGGTGTGTGTGTGTGTGTGTGTGTGTGTGTGTGTGTGTGTGTGTCTGAGAGTCAAGAAAATGGTTGGGACGAGAATAGATGCTTTTCTTTTTTTTCTTCTTTACTTCTTCTTTCTTCTTCTTCTTTGTCTTTGAATGTTTTTTTATATCTGTCTATCTGTCTGTGTGTGCGTGAGCGTGTGCATGTGCGTAACTGTTTCTACATCCACTATGTAAATTTAAAGAGCTGTTGTTGGCGGTTCAAAAAGTTCGACTCAGTTTGAACGAGACTTGAAACTGTTTTGAACGCGAGTTTTGTTGTTTGAGCTTCAGTGTTTCATGTTTGCGTTTCGTTTGTGTTTCGAGGACGAGAGTCATTCCAAACTTTTCATCAACTCGTCAACTACATGATAAATAGACGTTGATAATGAGTCTATATGAATTTTAGTTATAGACAGACAGACAGACAGACAGACAGGCAGACAGACTTAAAGATATTCTCGTATATATATATATTATCCATAACAACCATTTAATTACTTTATCATCAACTCTCTTTATAAGGGAATGACCACGTATAATTATAGTTTAACATTCTCTAATAATCACCATTTTCTATTCATCTAAGCGAAGGGGTAGCAATAACAAACATACACACTTTCCCGTAAAAACACCATATATAAAAGTTAAAACAAAATTCCACACACATACACATAACAACATGACTTAACACCCTTCCTCAACACTAACTTAACTCACAAAACAAAATACATGAACAAAAACTGAAAAAAAACATTAAATTATACTCTTTAAGCCATAATCTAACCTTTCCTATATGAATAACTAACTAAACACCTATCTAACTCCTCTTACTTGTCTCCTGAAGGTGGCGTGAGTGGCATGGGAGGCATGGCAAGGCGTGGCGCGCGAAGGTCACAGTCTCTCTTGCCGGAAGGAGCCTCGGAGGTCCGCCGGGCTGGATACACACTCTCACTACGTCAGGGTGGCTTTCGTTCCCTTGTACTGGGGAAAGGACTGGATCTAGCGGCTCAACACGACTTAGCAGCAGCGTTCGGCCAAGATATCCCCGTGAAGTCACCCACCACACTACCTCGGAGGAATAGTAAGACAAAGGTTAGTGAGGGAACGAGGGAACGAGGGAGGGAGAGAGGGAGGGTAGTTTAAGAGATGTTGTGTGTGTGTGTGTGTGTGTGTGTGTGTGGGTGGGTGCGTGCGTGTGTGTGCGTGTGTGTGTGTGTTAGGGAAGGTGAGAGGAGAAGGAGAAGGAGGAGGAGAAGGAGGTGTTGACAGAGAGAGATGAGTGTGATCGACCAGCCTCTTCTCCTCTTCTCTACCTTCCTACCTTCCTTCCTTCCTTCCTTCCTTCCTTCCTTCTTTGATGAGGTGAAAACATCCTTTGTTGTGGGGCTTCTCGTGTGGTTTCTCAGCGGTGTAAACAGTCAACAAGTGTTCATTGAGGTGGTGTTATTGGTGGTGTGCGTGTGTGTGTGTGTGTGTGTGTGTGTGTGTGTGTGTGTGTGTGTGTGTGTGTGTGTGTGTGTGTGAAGGTGAAAGAGGGAATAATAGATCAAAAATAAATATATATAGACATAGATAACAGAAAATAACAAGAATAAAACTGAAATAAACTACTAAAATATAACCTAACTTTAATAATGAAATTCCTCCCCTTTCCTTAGGTATCTTTACACAAACATTTGGCCTTCACCACCTCGGACCCAACAGCAGCGACATCTACCAAGCAATGTAACAGTTGCTGCGACCATCCTGACCAATGCCTCAGCGCTTTAGGTCTCTTCGAAGCCTGCGACCCCCACCACCACCCATCCCACAGGACCTCCACCACACCTAAACGCACCCACTCTCTCCACCGCCGCGCACGCCCACCTCCACACGCCTACCATAAGCCATCCCGAAGCCTCTCAGCAAGAAACAAACCCAAATCAATTTTAGAGGAAGGCGGGGAAGGAAGTGGGGACCCAGACACCCCAGATAGTGAATGCCAGACCCCAGAGAGTGAAGCATGTACCCCAGAAGGCACCGTCTGCACCCCAGTAAGCCGGGGACACACCCCAGATATTGGTATACACACCCTAGAGGAAAATATAGAACGCACAAATCGGATTAAAGATGAAAAAATGACACCTCGCGCTCTGAGACTCCTTGAAACGCGATCCTCGACCCTTGGGAAGCAGGAGGAAGAGAGGGGAAAGGGGAAGCGAGGGGAAGCAAGGCAGTGTGGAGGCGGTGAGGCTATTGAAGGGAAAGGAGATCCAAGTCTACTCAACACCATAAGACGATTGAGCATCTAAAACCTTGTACAAGAGAGAAAAGTATAGACACCAGAAAAGGTTTGATTTTAAAAGTTGGAATATGTTAAAGGAAAATAATAATTGATAAGGAAGTTTGCACACGAGATAAAAAGATAAAGGGACACCAGAAAAGGTTTAATTTTAAAAGTTGGAATATGTTAGAGGAAAATATTAAATTGATAAGGAATTTAGAAGTTAATTAAAACTGTGATGTATTTTTTTTTTTGTCATATTGCTCGCTGAAGATGTTAATAATATATGTCATAAAGAAATTATTGAAGACGAAAATATGAAATTGATATGAAAGTATTTATGATTAAACAAGAAAGTAAAGGAAAACAAAATAGTTACCGTGACATACACAAACAAACAAACATTTCTTCACCTCAACTAACTAACTAGCAATCACAAATCAATGTTAAAAAAAAAAAAAATCTAAACCAGACTATATATTTTAACCAACAATTTTCATGAACCTTTCCACCAAATTCCATCATTATTATAATCATCATCATCATCATCATCATCATCATCACCATCACCTAGCGTACCCAATCACGTCACTGCATTCAGATATTTTTGAAGATATTGATTGGCAGAGAAGGTTGGCAAAGATGAAAGAGAAAACGACAAAACACGCGCTAGATGTCACCACTAGCTCAGGAATTTAATATATCTTTTTTTTTTTACGAATCTCTCTCTCTCTCTCTCTCTCTCTCTCTCTCTCTCTCTCTCTCTCTCACTCTCTCACTCACTCACTCACTCACTCACTCTTTCTTTCTCTCTTTCTCTCTAATAAACAGTGTATAAATTTATCATAAGTACCCGCTAGATGTCACCACTAGCTCAGGAATTTAGTATTTATTTTTTTAGCGAATCTATATGTCTCTCACACCCACTCACTCTTTCTTTCTCTTTTCTCTCAGTGTCTATACTTATCATAGACACAGTAAATATATAGAACAGATCAATGTCTCAGTGTTCATGTATCTTATTTACGTATTATTTCTCAATAACAATTTATATATAGAGAGA
>JAPQNM010000041.1:8557550-8560050 GCA_029783475.1 Metacarcinus magister | reverse complement strand
GAGAGAGTGTGTGTCTGTCAGTGTTGCAAAGGTCAGAGTGACAGGCTAGAATGTTCACTGCTTCCGTAATCAATAAGCAGTGTTACCACAACACATTAGGCTCACTCTCCTATGTATTATCAATGGATAGACAACCTTATGACACTCTTCACCTTTCTCTTTATTTTTCTCTTCTTGCTCTTCATTTTTCTTTTCCTTTTGCTATTCAATTTTCTCTTCCTTTTTCTTTTCCTTTTTCTTTATACCTTTCTCTTCCTTTTTCTCTTTTAATTTTTTCTTTATTTTCCTTTTAATTTTTCTCTTCATCTCTCTCTTAATTTTCTCTTCATTTTTCTCTTCATCCTTCTCTTCATTTTTTGTCTTTATCTTTATTTTCCTTTTTTTTTCCTTTTTCGTAACGGATAGACAAGGCTTGTTATCATTGCAATCAGAAAACTGAGTCCAGATTGATAATTAATACAAAATATGAAATACTAAATACAAAATATGAAAAATAAAACATTAACCATGAAATATATGTTTCTAGATCCTTCAGAAGTCCTTAAACAAGTGTAGGAGTCCTTAACTTGAGGATATAAGTTATAATAGGACTTTGAACACTCCTACCAAGCCAGACACTACTAGGAATCAAGACTTCTCAACACCATAGGACTCCTTGAACACGTGTAGGACTCCTTAACTTGAATATCCTACAAGATATGGTATTGTAATGAGCTCCCCGCCCCACGAGCCCCGCCCACCCCTCCTTCAGACAGTGTGCCACGCTGGGCTCCTCACCCTAGCGGCACTAATGGCAGATCAGGTTCACCAGCTGCCCCACCTTGGCCTCAGCACCTTCCAAGATCTACCACTCCGTCAGCCCTCCGTCAGGATCACCGACCAGGAGTCTCTATACACGAAGGAACTTGATGAAGGACCCACAGAGGAACGGGACCCTGAAGAAGAGCCCCTTGACAGATGCCTCCACGTCTCTCCTATTACCTGACGAAGGGAAGGACCTGCCTGACGAAGGGGATGAAGTGAAGTCCTTAGAGCTGCCCTGTGCACCGATCTATAGCTTTGACGAGGACGGGGACATCTTGCAGTGTATTGAGACAGCGCCCTTCACTGAGATACCAAGTGACGTCCAAGAGCCAGAGGAAAGCACAGCCACGCCCTACGACACGCTAGAGATAGAGTCCACGCAAATGACCTCAATGGATGTCTTAACGGAGGAAACTAATGGAACCCAGACAAAGGAGGTCATTGAGAAGGTCCTAGACGCCTCAAGTTGCAGCCATCCTATCCTGGCCTCCGTTGGGACTGCTGAAGAGGCCGTACCAGATATAGACACAGCCAAAGACACACCCGAGTCAGTGGTCCCAGGAGTAACACGGCCATCGAACCCTCTAACAGTGACCCCCAAGATTAAGCTACACGCAGGCTCAGTCGAGGTGGAGGATGACTATCTGGAGGGCCACCTAGACCAAGAACATCACCTTCGGGACCTCTATGCTACTCTACTAGGTGAATGTGGTGAGTAGCCGTGATTATTGTACTCGTAACGTAACCTAACCTATCCTAACTTAACCTAACAGTGATTTTTGAACATGAAATATAACCTAATCTAACCTAAACATGATTATTGAACATGTAACCTAACCTAATCTAACCTAACCTAACCTAACATAACATAACCCAGCCTAACATAACATAACATAACATAACATAACCTTCATTACATCACTCTATAGCTAAAACGTGTCGTAATATAAACATTAATACACCTTTGTTCTCTAGTTCATATTTCTTGTGTAATCTAATAACGGAAGGGAAATTTAAGGTTAGGGTTAAGCTTTCCTCTTGTTAAGCTCCCAGCGTGGAAATTAAGACTCTATCCTTGCCCTATTTTCCCCTCTCTCCCTTTGCCACTATTACTCTTCCTTGTCTAATCTTACTCCGGGGATGTAAGTGAGATTCGTCTTCCTCTATATCTTCCTCTCCTCTCCCTCTCCCTCTCCCTCTCCTCTTCCTCTCAAGATTAATTACATTCCAGAGTTAAAGAAAATGAACACTTTTTATGCCTGACTTAATTAATTTAGTTATATTTGAATTTGCGTTATTTTTCTTTTCGTTTCTCTTTTATATAGACACACGTGGTATTTTTTTATCTCTTGAAAGCTTAGAAAATAATGCAATGAAATGTATAGTTAGTATAAATAGTTCGTTATATATTTAAAGTCTGGAAATTAATGTTAAATCATATATTCTTAATTCACTTCCTTATCAAATACTTCATATAAAAAAGACGTAATTAATACCAATGAAAATAACTATAATAATAAAAAAAAACATATACCCAATCATGTACACATTTTCAACTCCTTAATATTATTTTACAATTTTTTACCCCTCAGAAAAATATATTTTCCGCCCCATCTTTTTATAATTATCTGGTAAACCTTATTATTAGTTACCATTATAAAAAGTCACCTTCGTCAGGTCTTCTTCACCGCCTTCT
>JAPQNM010000041.1:8467550-8552550 GCA_029783475.1 Metacarcinus magister | reverse complement strand
GACGATATCAGGTACACCAATTAGTAGGAATCTTACCTGGTGTGAGCTCTAATTTGGTCAATCTTCGTTCAGTTGTTATTGTGTGTGTGTGTGGTGGGGTGTGTGTGTATGTGTAGGTGTGTGTGTGTATGTGTGTGTGTCTCTATCTATCGTGGTTTCATATCTTTCATCTCAACTTGACAAGAAAAACTAAGTTGATATGACAATCTTATACGTAATATCCCTCCAGCATCTTCACATCTCATTTCTTATCGCCACCAATAGCTGTCTAGGAGATGAAGTGAGAGATGGAGTACACTTATCAATACAATACAATACTACCAATACTTTCCCTATCGCTCCTCCGGGAGGAAGAGCACGGGCTGACTAAGAGCCCGTCAGTGTATGTACATTATGGTTAGGGTTTCTATCGAGGTGGAGGGTAGTTTGTGCAGATGTCGAGCAGCGCTGCTAGAGGTGAAGAGGCGACCACCCGTGCAGCCTGCTCGTACTAGCTGTAACTCCTTTCGTTTGACTCGTATCCAATTTTCGAGCATGGATTCAGAATCTGCAGAGTTTTCCGATCCTTATGGTATGTAACAAGTACCGATAAACACAGTATTAAGAAAATATATATTACGTCCTCACGTAAATTACTTAGATTATAAATAACGAAAAACGAAACTAGACGCAGGATTGGAATGGGATAGGGTTTAAAAGAAAGAGAAAAATATTTATGATTTCACAACATAACTCTTTGTTATATTTGATCGGTATCTATCTCATGAAAAATAGTTATTTACTAAAATTTTGATATCATTAAACAAACATATTAGCTTCTAAGCTCAGATACCAATTGAACAAAGTGCTTTGTTTATTAGTTGGTAATTTCATAAGGAATATCTGATATCTTTTCCATCAACATTGGTAAAGTATTAGATCCACCATACTGATTTTATCATCTGTTTTGACCCAAATAAATTCCTTTATAGCAATAAAAGTTGCTGGTGAAATGAACCGAAACTAAGCTGAAAGTCTTACATTATTCCCATGTACAACATAGTTTAAAAACAACAAAATCGAAGAGGAAATTTTGCAAAAAATTTCCCGAAGTAGCAAAAAATGACAAAAATACACCATAGGGTTGAGATCAATTCTACACATCCACGAGGGTCTGTAAGATGGTTAAACGTGTTGTAAGGCTTAGTTATGAACTGCTTTGAGCTGTAACAGTCATTACAAGAATATTCGTGGAAGTTAAGAGTGTATGTGTTCCTTACGGGGTAACGGGTCGTGTGTAGGAGTATACGCGGGTTACGGATAGCTATCATATCCTCTTGATGGAGCTTGACACTGCAATAAAAGTACTGCATTACATTCTTTTAATGAAAATAAATCACTTCCATAGCCATTGGCACCGGTGACAGAGTCAGATGAGATTTTGATCGGCCGGTCATGACCGAACGAGCGGTGGGAATTGAATTGTTTTCTGCCTCTATATACCTAATTCTAGTGAGCCTTATCTTGATGCAGCAGCATTTAAGAAGGTCAGAGGAAGGCTATGTACACTACAGGAGTAATCAAACAGACTCTGCCATCCTGAAATAGTGTATAAAAACTGGTTTTCATCACATGTTTCTACTTAAACTAGCTGTAACTCCTTTCGTTTGACTCGTATTGAATTTTCGAGCATGCTTCGAATCTGCAGACTTTTCCGATCCTTATGGTATGTAACAAGTACCGATAAACACAGTATTAAGAAAATATATATTACGTCCTCACGTAAATGACGTAGATTATAAATAACGAAAAACGAAACTAGACACAGGATTGGAATGGGATAGGGTTTAAAAGAAAGAGAAAAATATTTATAATTTCACAACATAACTCTTTGCTATATTTGATCGGTATCTATCTCATGAAAAATAGTTATTTACTAAAATTTTGATATCATTAAACAAACAATATTAGCTTCTAAGCTCAGATACCAATTGAACAAAGTGCTTTGTTTATTAGTTGGTAATTTCATAAGGAATATCTGATATCTTTTCCATCAACATTGGTAAAGTATTAGATCCACCATACTGATTTTATCATCTGTTTTGACCCAAATAAATTCCTTTATAGCAATAAAAGTTGCTGGTGAAATGAACCGAAACTAAGCTGAAAGTCTTACATTATTCCCATGTACAACATAGTTTAAAAACAACAAAATCGAAGAGGAAATTTTGCAAAAAATTTCCCGAAGTAGCAAAAATGACAAAAATACACCATAGGTTGAGATCAATTCTACACATCCACGAGGGTCTGTAAGATGGTTAAACGTGTCGTAAGGCTTAGTTATGAACTGCTTTGAGCTGTAACAGTCATTACAAGAATATTCGTGGAAGTTAAGAGTATATGTGTTCCTTACGGGGTAACGGGTCGTGTGTAGGAGTATACGCGGGTTACGGATAGCTATCATATCCTCTTGATGGAGCTTGACACTGCAATAAAAGTACTGCATTACATTTTTTTAATGAAAATAAATCACTTCCATAGCCATTGGCACCGGTGACAGAGTAGTGAGTTTTGATCGGGCCGGTCATGACCGAACGAGCGGTGGGAATTGAATTGTTTTCTGCCTCTATATACCTAATTCTAGTGAGCCTTATCTTGATGCAGCAGCATTTAAGAAGGTCAGAGGAAGGCTATGTACACTACAGGAGTAATCAAACAGACTCTGCCATCCTGAAATAGTGTATAAAAACTGGTTTTCATCACATGTTTCTACTTAAAACTAGCTGTAACTCCTTTCGTTT
The DNA here is from genome assembly GCA_029783475.1 of Metacarcinus magister. Classification (NCBI taxonomy): domain Eukaryota; kingdom Metazoa; phylum Arthropoda; class Malacostraca; order Decapoda; family Cancridae; genus Metacarcinus; species Metacarcinus magister. Next base: position 8,549,770 of record JAPQNM010000041.1, on the reverse strand, counting down.
GACTCGTATTGAATTTTCGAGCATGCTTCGAAATCTGCACAGTTTTCCGATCCTTATGGTATGTAACAAGTACTGATAAACACAGTATTAAGAAAATATATATTACGTCCTCACGTAAATTACGTAGATTATAAATAACGAAAAACGAAACTAGACGCAGGATTGGAATGGGATAGGGTTTAAAAGAAAGAGAAAAATATTTATGATTTCACAACATAACTCTTTGTTATATTTGATCGGTATCTATCTCATGAAAAATAGTTATTTACTAAAATTTTGATATCATTAAACAAACAATATTAGCTTCTAAGCTCAGATACCAATTGAACAAAGTGCTTTGTTTATTAGTTGGTAATTTCATAAGGAATATCTGATATCTTTTCCATCAACATTGGTAAAGTATTAGATCCACCATACTGATTTTATCATCTGTTTTAACCCAAATAAATTCCTTTATAGCAATAAAAGTTGCTGGTGAAATGAACCGAAACTAAGCTGAAAGTCTTACATTATTCCCATGTACAACATAGTTTAAAAACAACAAAATCGAAGAGGAAATTTTGCAAAAAATTTCCCGAAGTAGCAAAAATGACAAAAATACACCATAGGTTGAGATCAATTCTACACATCCACGAGGGTCTGTAAGATGGTTAAACGTGTCGTAAGGCTTAGTTATGAACTGCTTTGAGCTGTAACAGTCATTACAAGAATATTCGTGGACGTTAAGAGCTATATGTGTGCCTTACGGGGTAACGTGTCGTGTGTAGGAGTATACGCGGGTTACTGATACCTATCATATCCTCTTGATGGAGCTTGACACTGCAATAAAAGTACTGCATTACATTTTTTAATGAAAATAAATCACTTTCCATGGCCATTGGCACCGGTGACAGAGTCAGTAGTGAGATTTTGATCGGGCCGGTCATGACCGAACGAGCGGTGGGAATTGAATTGTTTTCTGCCTCTATATACCTAATTCTAGTGAGCCTTATCTTGATGCAGCAGCATTTAAGAAGGTCAGAGGAAGGCTATGTACACTACAGGAGTAATCAAACAGACTCTGCCATCCTGAAATAGTGTATAAAAACTGTTTTCATCACATGTTTCTACTTAAACTAGCTGTAACTCCTTTCGTTTGACTCGTATTGAATTTTCGATGCATGGATTCGAAATCTGCAGAGTTTTCCGATCCTTATGGTATGTAACAAGTACCGATAAACACAGTATTAAGAAAATATATATTACGTCCTCACGTAAATGACGTAGATTATAAATAACGAAAAACGAAACTAGACGCAGGATTGGAATGGGATAGGGTTTAAAAGAAAGAGAAAAATATTTATAATTTCACAACATAACTCTTTGCTATATTTGATCGGTATCTATCTCATGAAAAATAGTTATTTACTAAAATTTTGATATCATTAAACAAACAATATTAGCTTCTAAGCTAAGATACCAATTGAACAAAGTGCTTTGTTTATTAGTTGGTAATTTCATAAGGAATATCTGATATCTTTTCCATCAACATTGGTAAAGTATTAGATCCACCATACTGATTTTATCATTTGTTTGAACCCAAATAAATTCCTTTATAGCAATAAAAGTTGCTGGTGAAATGAACCGAAACTAAGCTGAATGTCTTACATTATTCTTATGTACAACATAGTTTAAAAAGAACAAAATCGAAGAGGAAATTTTGCAAAAAATTTCCCGAAGTAGCAAAAATGACAAAAATACACCATAGGTTGAGATCAATTCTACACATCCACGAGGGTCTGTAAGATGGTTAAACGTGTCGTAAGGCTTAGTTATGAACTGCTTTGAGCTGTAACAGTCAATACAAGAATATTCGTGGACGTTAAGACTATATATGTTCCTTACGGGGTAACGTGTCGTGTGTAGGAGTATACGCGGGTTACTGATACCTATCATATCCTCTTGATGGAGCTTGACACTGCAATAAAAGTACTGCATTACATTTTTTAATGAAAATAAATCACTTCCATAGCCATTGGCACCGGTGACAGTCAGTAGTGAAGATTTTGATCGGCCGGTCCTGACCGAACGAGCGGTGGGAATTGAATTGTTTTCTGCCTCTATATACCTAATTCTAGTGAGCCTTATCTTGATGCAGCAGCATTTAAGAAGGTCAGAGGAAGGCTATGTACACTACAGGAGTAATCAAACAGACTCTGCCATCCTGAAATAGTGTATAAAAACTTGTTGTCATCATATGTTCTACTTAAAACTAGCTGTAACTCCTTTCGTTTGACTCGTATTGAATTTTCGATGCATGCTTCGAAATCTGCACCTTTTCCGATCCTTATGGTATGTAACAAGTACTGATAAACACAGTATTTAGAAAATATATATTACGTCCTCACGTAAATTACGTAGATTATAAATAACGAAAAACGAAACTAGACGCAGGATTGGAATGGGATAGGGTTTAAAAGAAAGAGAAAAATATTTATGATTTCACAACATAACTCTTTGTTATATTTGATCGGTATCTATCTCATGAAAAATAGTTATTTACTAAAATTTTGATATCATTAAACAAACAATATTAGCTTCTAAGCTAAGATACCAATTGAACAAAGTGCTTTGTTTATTAGTTGGTAATTTCATAAGGAATATCTGATATCTTTTCCATCAACATTGGTAAAGTATTAGATCCACCATACTGATTTTATCATTTGTTTTGAACCCAAATAAATTCCTTTATAGCACTAAAAGTTGCTGGTGAAATGAACCGAAACTAAGCTGAAAGTCTTACATTATTCCTATGTACAACATAGTTTAAAAACAACAAAATCGAAGAGGAAATTTTGCAAAAAATTTCCCGAGTAGCAAAAAATGACAAAAATACATCATATGTTGAGATCAATTCTACACATCCACGAGGGTCTGTAAGATGGTTAAACGTGTTGTAAGGCTTAGTTATGAACTGCTTTGAGCTGTAACAGTCATTACAAGAATATTCGTGGACGTTAAGAGCTATATGTGTGCCTTACGGGGTAACGGGTCGTGTGTAGGAGTATACGCGGGTTACTGATAGCTATCATATCCTCTTGATGGAGCTTGACACTGCAATAAAAGTACTGCATTACATTTTTTAATGAAAATAAATCACTTTCATGGCCATTGGCACCGGTGACAGAGTCAGTAGTGAGATTTTGATCGGGCCGTCCTGACCGAACGAGCGGTGGGAATTGAATTGTTTTCTGCCTCTATATACCTAATTCTAGTGAGCCTTATCTTGATGCAGCAGCATTTAAGAAGGTCAGAGGAAGGCTATGTACACTACAGGAGTAATCAAACAGACTCTGCCATCCTGAAATAGTGTATAAAAACTTGTTTTCATCATATGTTTCTACTTAAAACTAGCTGTAACTCCTTTCGTTTGACTCGTATTGAATTTTCGAGCATGCTTCGAAATCTGCACCCGTTTTCCGATCCTTATGGTATGTAACAAGTACTGATAAACACAGTATTAAGAAAATATATATTACGTCCTCACGTAAATTAGGTAGTTTATAAATAACGAAAAACGAAACTAGACGCAGGATTGGAATGGGATAGGGTTTAAAAGAAAGAGAAAAATATTTATAGTTTCACAACATAACTCTTTGTTATATTTGATCGGTATCTATCTCATGAAAAATAGTTATTTACTAAAATTTTGATATCATTAAACAAACAATACTAGCTTCTAAGCTAAGATACCAATTGAACAAAGTGCTTTGTTTATTAGTTGGTAATTTCATAAGGAATATCTGATATCTTTTCCATCAACATTGGTAAAGTATTAGATCCACCATACTGATTTTATCATTTGTTTTGAACCCAAATAAATTCCTTTATAGCACTAAAAGTTGCTGGTGAAATGAACCGAAACTAAGCTGAAAGTCTTACATTATTCCTATGTACAACATAGTTTAAAAACAACAAAATCGAAGAGGAAATTTTGCAAAAAATTTCCTGGAGTAGAAAAAATGACAAAAATACACCATATGTTGAGGTCAATTCTACACATCCACGAGGGTCTGTAAGATGGTTAAACGTGTTGTAAGGCTTAGTTATGAACTGCTTTGAGCTGTACCAGTCATTACAAGAATATTCGTGGACGTTAAGGCTATATGTGTGCCTTACGGGGTAACGGGTCGTGTGTAGGAGTATACGCGGGTTACGGATAGCTATCATATCCTCTTGATGGAGCTTGACACTGCAATAAAAGTACTGCATTACATTTTTTTAATGAAAATAAATAACTTTCATGGCCATTGGCACCGGTGACAGAGTCAGTAGTGAAGATTTTGATCGGGCCGTCCTGACCGAACGAGCGGTGGGAATTGAATTGTTTTCTGCCTCTATATACCTAATTCTAGTGAGCCTTATCTTGATGCAGCAGCATTCAAGAAGGTCAAAGGAAGGCTATGTACACTACAGGAGTAATCAAACAGACTCTGCCATCCTGAAATAGTGTATAAAAACTTGTTTTCATCATATGTTCTACTTAAAACTAGCTGTAACTCCTTTCGTTTGACTCGTATTGAATTTTCGATGCATGCTTCGAAATCTGCACCTTTTGCCGATCCTTATGGTATGTAACAAGTACTGATAAACACAGTATTAAGAAAATATATATTACGTCCTCACGTAAATTAGGTAGATTATAAATAACGAAAAACGAAACTAGACGCAGGATTGGAATGGGATAGGGTTTAAAAGAAAGAGAAAAATATTTATGATTTCACAACATAACTCTTTGTTATATTTGATCGGTATCTATCTCATGAAAAATAGTTATTTACTAAAATTTTGATATCATTAAACAAACAATATTAGCTTCTAAGCTAAGATACCAATTGAACAAAGTGCTTTGTTTATTAGTTGGTAATTTCATAAGGAATATCTGATATCTTTTCCATCAACATTGGTAAAGTATTAGATCCACCATACTGATTTTATCATTTGTTTTGAACCCAAATAAATTCCTTTATAGCACTAAAAGTTGCTGGTGAAATGAACCGAAACTAAGCTGAAAGTCTTACATTATTCCCTATGTACAACATAGTTTAAAAACAACAAAATCGAAGAGGAAATTTTGCAAAAAATTTCCCGGAGTAGCAAAAAATGACAAAAATACACCATAGGTTGAGATCAATTCTACACATCCACGAGGGTCTGTAAGATGGTTAAACGTGTTGTAAGGCTTAGTTATGAACTGCTTTGAGCTGTAACAGTCATTACAAGAATATTCGTGGACGTTAAGAGCTATATGTGTTCCTTACGGGGTAACGGGTCGTGTGTAGGAGTATACGCGGGTTACTGATAGCTATCATATCCTCTTGATGGAGCTTGACACTGCAATAAAAGTACTGCATTACATTTTTTAATGAAAATAAATCACTTTCATAGCCATTGGCACCGGTGACAGAGTCGTAGTGAAGATTTTGATCGGGCCGGTCCTGACCGAACGAGCGGTGGGAATTGAATTGTTTTCTGCCTCTATATACCTAATTCTAGTGAGCCTTATCTTGATGCAGCAGCATTTAAGAAGGTCAGAGGAAGGCTATGTACACTACAGGAGTAATCAAACAGACTCTGCCATCCTGAAATAGTGTATAAAAACTTGTTTTCATCATAGTTTCTACTTAAACTAGCTGTAACTCCTTTCGTTTGACTCGTATTGAATTTTCGATGCATGCTTCGAAATCTGCAGCCTTTTGCCGATCCTTATGGTATGTAACAAGTACTGATAAACACAGTATTAAGAAAATATATATTACGTCCTCACGTAAATTAGTAGATTATAAATAACGAAAAACGAAACTAGACGCAGGATTGGAATGGGATAGGGTTTAAAAGAAAGAGAAAAATATTTATGGTTTCACAACATAACTCTTTGTTATATTTGATCGGTATCTATCTCATGAAAAATAGTTATTTACTAAAATTTTGATATCATTAAACAAACAATACTAGCTTCTAAGCTAAGATACCAATTGAACAAAGTGCTTTGTTTATTAGTTGGTAATTTCATAAGGAATATCTGATATCTTTTCCATCAACATTGGTAAAGTATTAGATCCACCATACTGATTTTATCATTTGTTTGAACCCAAATAAATTCCTTTATAGCACTAAAAGTTGCTGGTGAAATGAACCGAAACTAAGCTGAAAGTCTTACATTATTCCTATGTACAACATAGTTTAAAAACAACAAAATCGAAGAGGAAATTTTGCAAAAAATTTCCTGGAGTAGAAAAAATGACAAAAATACACCATATGTTGAGATCAATTCTACACATCCACGAGGGTCTGTAAGATGGTTAAACGTGTTGTAAGGCTTAGTTATGAACTGCTTTGAGCTGTAACAGTCATTACAAGAATATTCGTGGACGTTAAGGCTATATGTGTGCCTTACGGGGTAACGGGTCGTGTGTAGGAGTATACGCGGGTTACTGATAGCTATCATATCCTCTTGATGGAGCTTGACACTGCAATAAAAGTACTGCATTACATTATTTTAATGAAAATAAATAACTTTCATGGCCATTGGCACCGGTGACAGAGTCAGTAGTGAGATTTTGATCGGGCCGGTCCTGACCGAACGAGCGGTGGGAATTGAATTGTTTTCTGCCTCTATATACCTAATTCTAGTGAGCCTTATCTTGATGCAGCAGCATTTAAGAAGGTCAAAGGAAGGCTATGTACACTACAGGAGTAATCAAACAGACTCTGCCATCCTGAAATAGTGTATAAAAACTTGTTTGTCATCATATGTTTCTACTTAAAACTAGCTGTAACTCCTTTCGTTTGACTCGTATTGAATTTTCGATGCATGCTTCGAAATCTGCACCTTTTCCGATCCTTATGGTATGTAACAAGTACTGATAAACACAATATTTAGAAAATATATATTACGTCCTCACGTAAATTAGGTAGTTTATAAATAACGAAAAACGAAACTAGACGCAGGATTGGAATGGGATAGGGTTTAAAAGAAAGAGAAAAATATTTATGATTTCACAACATAACTCTTTGTTATATTTGATCGGTATCTATCTCATGAAAAATAGTTATTTACTAAAATTTTGATATCATTAAACAAACAATATTAGCTTCTAAGCTAAGATACCAATTGAACAAAGTGCTTTGTTTATTAGTTGGTAATTTCATAAGGAATATCTGATATCTTTTCCATCAACATTGGTAAAGTATTAGATCCACCATACTGATTTTATCATTTGTTTGAACCCAAATAAATTCCTTTATAGCACTAAAAGTTGCTGGTGAAATGAACCGAAACTAAGCTGAAAGTCTTACATTATTCCTATGTACAACATAGTTTAAAAACAACAAAATCGAAGAGGAAATTTTGCAAAAAATTTCCCGAGTAGCAAAAAATGACAAAAATACATCATATGTTGAGATCAATTCTACACATCCACGAGGGTCTGTAAGATGGTTAAACGTGTTGTAAGGCTTAGTTATGAACTGCTTTGAGCTGTAACAGTCATTACAAGAATATTCGTGGACGTTAAGAGCTATATGTGTTCCTTACGGGGTAACGGGTCGTGTGTAGGAGTATACGCGGGTTACTGATAGCTATCATATCCTCTTGATGGAGCTTGACACTGCAATAAAAGTACTGCATTACATTTTTTTAATGAAAATAAATAACTTTCCATGGCCATTGGCACCGGTGACAGAGTCAGTAGTGAAGATTTTGATCGGCCGGTCATGACCGAACGAGCGGTGGGAATTGAATTGTTTTCTGCCTCTATATACCTAATTCTAGTGAGCCTTATCTTGATGCAGCAGCATTTAAGAAGGTCAGAGGAAGGCTATGTACACTACAGGAGTAATCAAACAGACTCTGCCATCCTGAAATAGTGTATAAAAACTTGTTTTCATCACATGTTTCTACTTAAAACTAGCTGTAACTCCTTTCGTTTGACTCGTATTGAATTTTCGATGCATGCTTCGAAATCTGCACCTTTTCCGATCCTTATGGTATGTAACAAGTACTGATAAACACAATATTAAGAAAATATATATTACGTCCTCACGTAAATTACGTAGATTTATAAATAACGAAAAACGAAACTAGACGCAGGATTGGAATGGGATAGGGTTTAAAAGAAAGAGAAAAATATTTATGATTTCACAACATAACTCTTTGTTATATTTGATCGGTATCTATCTCATGAAAAATAGTTATTTACTAAAATTTTGATATCATTAAACAAACAATATTAGCTTCTAAGCTAAGATACCAATTGAACAAAGTGCTTTGTTTATTAGTTGGTAATTTCATAAGGAATATCTGATATCTTTTCCATCAACATTGGTAAAGTATTAGATCCACCATACTGATTTTATCATTTGTTTGAACCCAAATAAATTCCTTTATAGCACTAAAAGTTGCTGGTGAAATGAACCGAAACTAAGCTGAAAGTCTTACATTATTCCCTATGTACAACATAGTTTAAAAACAACAAAATCGAAGAGGAAATTTTGCAAAAAATTTCCCGAGTAGCAAAAAATGACAAAAATACACCATATGTTGAGATCAATTCTACACATCCACGAGGGTCTGTAAGATGGTTAAACGTGTTGTAAGGCTTAGTTATGAACTGCTTTGAGCTGTAACAGTCATTACAAGAATATTCGTGGACGTTAAGGCTATATGTGTGCCTTACGGGGTAACGGGTCGTGTGTAGGAGTATACGCGGGTTACGGATAGCTATCATATCCTCTTGATGGAGCTTGACACTGCAATAAAAGTACTGCATTACATTTTTTTAATGAAAATAAATAACTTTCATGGCCATTGGCACCGGTGACAGAGTCAGTAGTGAAGATTTTGATCGGGCCGTCCTGACCGAACGAGCGGTGGGAATTGAATTGTTTTCTGCCTCTATATACCTAATTCTAGTGAGCCTTATCTTGATGCAGCAGCATTCAAGAAGGTCAAAGGAAGGCTATGTACACTACAGGAGTAATCAAACAGACTCTGCCATCCTGAAATAGTGTATAAAAACTTGTTGTCATCATATGTTCTACTTAAAACTAGCTGTAACTCCTTTCGTTTGACTCGTATTGAATTTTCGATGCATGCTTCGAAATCTGCACCTTTTGCCGATCCTTATGGTATGTAACAAGTACTGATAAACACAATATTTAGAAAATATATATTACGTCCTCACGTAAATTAGGTAGTTTATAAATAACGAAAAACGAAACTAGACGCAGGATTGGAATGGGATAGGGTTTAAAAGAAAGAGAAAAATATTTATAGTTTCACAACATAACTCTTTGTTATATTTGATCGGTATCTATCTCATGAAAAATAGTTATTTACTAAAATTTTGATATCATTAAACAAACAATACTAGCTTCTAAGCTAAGATACCAATTGAACAAAGTGCTTTGTTTATTAGTTGGTAATTTCATAAGGAATATCTGATATCTTTTCCATCAACATTGGTAAAGTATTAGATCCACCATACTGATTTTATCATTTGTTTGAACCCAAATAAATTCCTTTATAGCACTAAAAGTTGCTGGTGAAATGAACCGAAACTAAGCTGAAAGTCTTACATTATTCCTATGTACAACATAGTTTAAAAACAACAAAATCGAAGAGGAAATTTTGCAAAAAATTTCCTGAGTAGCAAAAAATGACAAAAATACACCATAGGTTGAGGTCAATTCTACACATCCACGAGGGTCTGTAAGATGGTTAAACGTGTTGTAAGGCTTAGTTATGAACTGCTTTGAGCTGTAACAGTCATTACAAGAATATTCGTGGACGTTAAGAGCTATATGTGTGCCTTACGGGGTAACGGGTCGTGTGTAGGAGTATACGCGGGTTACTGATAGCTATCATATCCTCTTGATGGAGCTTGACACTGCAATAAAAGTACTGCATTACATTTTTTTAATGAAAATAAATAACTTTCCATGGCCATTGGCACCGGTGACAGAGTCAGTAGTGAAGATTTTGATCGGGCCGGTCCTGACCGAACGAGCGGTGGGAATTGAATTGTTTTCTGCCTCTATATACCTAATTCTAGTGAGCCTTATCTTGATGCAGCAGCATTTAAGAAGGTCAGAGGAAGGCTATGTACACTACAGGAGTAATCAAACAGACTCTGCCATCCTGAAATAGTGTATAAAAACTTGTTTTCATCATATGTTTCTACTTAAACTAGCTGTAACTCCTTTCGTTTGACTCGTATTGAATTTTCGATGCATGCTTCGAAATCTGCACCTTTTCCGATCCTTATGGTATGTAACAAGTACTGATAAACACAGTATTAAGAAAATATATATTACGTCCTCACGTAAATTAGGTAGTTTATAAATAACGAAAAACGAAACTAGACGCAGGATTGGAATGGGATAGGGTTTAAAAGAAAGAGAAAAATATTTATAGTTTCACAACATAACTCTTTGTTATATTTGATCGGTATCTATCTCATGAAAAATAGTTATTTACTAAAATTTTGATATCATTAAACAAACAATACTAGCTTCTAAGCTAAGATACCAATTGAACAAAGTGCTTTGTTTATTAGTTGGTAATTTCATAAGGAATATCTGATATCTTTTCCATCAACATTGGTAAAGTATTAGATCCACCATACTGATTTTATCATTTGTTTTGAACCCAAATAAATTCCTTTATAGCACTAAAAGTTGCTGGTGAAATGAACCGAAACTAAGCTGAAAGTCTTACATTATTCCTATGTACAACATAGTTTAAAAACAACAAAATCGAAGAGGAAATTTTGCAAAAAATTTCCTGGAGTAGAAAAAATGACAAAAATACACCATATGTTGAGATCAATTCTACACATCCACGAGGGTCTGTAAGATGGTTAAACGTGTTGTAAGGCTTAGTTATGAACTGCTTTGAGCTGTAACAGTCATTACAAGAATATTCGTGGACGTTAAGAGCTATATGTGTGCCTTACGGGGTAACGGGTCGTGTGTAGGAGTATACGCGGGTTACTGATAGCTATCATATCCTCTTGATGGAGCTTGACACTGCAATAAAAGTACTGCATTACATTTTTTAATGAAAATAAATCACTTCCATGGCCATTGGCACCGGTGACAGAGTCAGTAGTGAAGATTTTGATCGGGCCGTCTTGACCGAACGAGCGGTGGGAATTGAATTGTTTTCTGCCTCTATATACCTAATTCTAGTGAGCCTTATCTTGATGCAGCAGCATTTAAGAAGGTCAAAGGAAGGCTATGTACACTACAGGAGTAATCAAACAGACTCTGCCATCCTGAAATAGTGTATAAAAACTTGTTTTCATCATATGTTTCTACTTAAACTAGCTGTAACTCCTTTCGTTTGACTCGTATTGAATTTTCGATGCATGCTTCGAAATCTGCACCTTTTTCCGATCCTTATGGTATGTAACAAGTACTGATAAACACAGTATTAAGAAAATATATATTACGTCCTCACGTAAATTACGTAGATTATAAATAACGAAAAACGAAACTAGACGCAGGATTGGAATGGGATAGGGTTTAAAAGAAAGAGAAAAATATTTATAATTTCACAACATAACTCTTTGTTATATTTGATCGGTATCTATCTCATGAAAAATAGTTATTTACTAAAATTTTGATATCATTAAACAAACAATATTAGCTTCTAAGCTAAGATACCAATTGAACAAAGTGCTTTGTTTATTAGTTGGTAATTTCATAAGGAATATCTGATATCTTTTCCATCAACATTGGTAAAGTATTAGATCCACCATACTGATTTTATCATTTGTTTGAACCCAAATAAATTCCTTTATAGCACTAAAAGTTGCTGGTGAAATGAACCGAAACTAAGCTGAAAGTCTTACATTATTCCTATGTACAACATAGTTTAAAAAGAACAAAATCGAAGAGGAAATTTTGCAAAAAATTTCCCGAAGTAGCAAAAATGACAAAAATACACCCTATGTTGAGATCAATTCTACACATCCACGAGGGTCTGTAAGATGGTTAAACGTGTCGTAAGGCTTAGTTATGAACTGCTTTGAGCTGTAACAGTCAATACAAGAATATTCGTGGACGTTAAGACTATATATGTTCCTTACGGGGTAACGGGTCGTGTGTAGGAGTATACGCGGGTTACTGATAGCTATCATATCCTCTTGATGGAGCTTGACACTGCAATAAAAGTACTGCATTACATTTTTTAATGAAAATAAATAACTTTCATGGCCATTGGCACCGGTGACAGAGTCAGTGAAGATTTTGATCGGCCGTCATGACCGAACGAGCGGTGGGAATTGAATTGTTTTCTGCCTCTATATACCTAATTCTAGTGAGCCTTATCTTGATGCAGCAGCATTTAAGAAGGTCAAAGGAAGGCTATGTACACTACAGGAGTAATCAAACAGACTCTGCCATCCTGAAATAGTGTATAAAAACTTGTTTTCATCATAGTTTCTACTTAAACTAGCTGTAACTCCTTTCGTTTGACTCGTATTGAATTTTCGATGCATGCTTCGAAATCTGCACCTTTTCCGATCCTTATGGTATGTAACAAGTACTGATAAACACAGTATTAAGAAAATATATATTACGTCCTCACGTAAATTAGGTAGTTTATAAATAACGAAAAACGAAACTAGACGCAGGATTGGAATGGGATAGGGTTTAAAAGAAAGAGAAAAATATTTATGATTTCACAACATAACTCTTTGTTATATTTGATCGGTATCTATCTCATGAAAAATAGTTATTTACTAAAATTTTGATATCATTAAACAAACAATATTAGCTTCTAAGCTAAGATACCAATTGAACAAAGTGCTTTGTTTATTAGTTGGTAATTTCATAAGGAATATCTGATATCTTTTCCATCAACATTGGTAAAGTATTAGATCCACCATACTGATTTTATCATTTGTTTGAACCCAAATAAATTCCTTTATAGCAATAAAAGTTGCTGGTGAAATGAACCGAAACTAAGCTGAATGTCTTACATTATTCCTATGTACAACATAGTTTAAAAAGAACAAAATCGAAGAGGAAATTTTGCAAAAAATTTCCCGAAGTAGCAAAAATGACAAAAATACACCATAGGTTGAGATCAATTCTACACATCCACGAGGGTCTGTAAGATGGTTAAACGTGTCGTAAGGCTTAGTTATGAACTGCTTTGAGCTGTAACAGTCATTACAAGAATATTCATGGACGTTAAGACTATATGTGTTCCTTACGGGGTAACGGGTCGTGTGTAGGAGTATACGCGGGTTACGGATAGCTATCATATCCTCTTGATGGAGCTTGACACTGCAATAAAAGTACTGCATTACATTTTTTAATGAAAATAAATCACTTTCCATGGCCATTGGCACCGGTGACAGAGTCAGAGTGAGTTTTGATCGGCCGGTCATGACCGAACGAGCGGTGGGAATTGAATTGTTTTCTGCCTCTATATACCTAATTCTAGTGAGCCTTATCTTGATGCAGCAGCATTTAAGAAGGTCAGAGGAAGGCTATGTACACTACAGGAGTAATCAAACAGACTCTGCCATCCTGAAATAGTGTATAAAAACTTGTTTTCATCATATGTTTCTACTTAAACTAGCTGTAACTCCTTTCGTTTGACTCGTATTGAATTTTCAAGCAATGCTTCAAAATCTGCACCTTTTTCCGATCCTTATGGTATGTAACAAGTACTGATAAACACAGTATTAAGAAAATATATATTACGTCCTCACGTAAATTACGTAGATTATAAATAACGAAAAACGAAACTAGACGCAGGATTGGAATGGGATAGGGTTTAAAAGAAAGAGAAAAATATTTATAATTTCACAACATAACTCTTTGCTATATATGATCGGTATCTATCTCATGAAAAATAGTTATTTACTAAAATTTTGATATCATTAAACAAACAATATTAGCTTCTAAGCTAAGATACCAATTGAACAAAGTGCTTTGTTTATTTGTTGGTAATTTCATAAGGAATATCTGATATATTTTCCATCAACATTGGTAAAGTATTAGATCCACCATACTGATTTTATCATTTGTTTGAACCCAAATAAATTCCTTTATAGCAATAAAAGTTGCTGGTGAAATGAACCGAAACTAAGCTGAATGTCTTACATTATTCCTATGTACAACATAGTTTAAAAAGAACAAAATCGAAGAGGAAATTTTGCAAAAAATTTCCCGAAGTAGCAAAAATGACAAAAATACACCATAGGTTGAGATCAATTCTACACCTCCACGAGGGTCTGTAAGATGGTTAAACGTGTTGTAAGGCATAGTTATGAACTGCTTTGAGCTGTAACAGTCATTACAAGAATATTCGTGGAAGTTAAGAGTATATGTGTTCCTTACGGGGTAACGGGTCGTGTGTAGGAGTATACGCGGGTTACGGATAGCTATCATATCCTCTTGATGGAGCTTGACACTGCAATAAAAGTACTGCATTACATTTTTTTAATGAAAATAAATCACTTTCCATGGCCATTGGCACCGGTGACAGAGTCAGTGAAGATTTTGATCGGGCCGGTCCTGACCGAACGAGCGGTGGGAATTGAATTGTTTTCTGCCTCTATATACCTAATTCTAGTGAGCCTTATCTTGATGCAGCAGCATTTAAGAAGGTCAAAGGAAGGCTATGTACACTACAGGAGTAATCAAACAGACTCTGCCATCCTGAAATAAGTGTATAAAAAATTGTTTTCATCACATGTTCTACTTAAACTAGCTGTAACTCCTTTCGTTTGACTCGTATTGAATTTTCAAGCATGCTTCGAAATCTGCACCTTTTCCGATCCTTATGGTATGTAACAAGTACTGATAAACACAGTATTAAGAAAATATATATTACGTCCTCACGTAAATTAGGTAGATTTATAAATAACGAAAAACGAAACTAGACGCAGGATTGGAATGGGATAGGGTTTAAAAGAAAGAGAAAAATATTTATGATTTCACAACATAACTCTTTGTTATATTTGATCGGTATCTATCTCATGAAAAATAGTTATTTACTAAAATTTTGATATCATTAAACAAACAATATTAGCTTCTAAGCTAAGATACCAATTGAACAAAGTGCTTTGTTTATTAGTTGGTAATTTCATAAGGAATATCTGATATCTTTTCCATCAACATTGGTAAAGTATTAGATCCACCATACTGATTTTATCATTTGTTTGAACCCAAATAAATTCCTTTATAGCACTAAAAGTTGCTGGTGAAATGAACCGAAACTAAGCTGAAAGTCTTACATTATTCCCTATGTACAACATAGTTTAAAAACAACAAAATCGAAGAGGAAATTTTGCAAAAAATTTCCCGGAGTAGCAAAAATGACAAAAATACACCATAGGTTGAGATCAATTCTACACATCCACGAGGGTCTGTAAGATGGTTAAACGTGTCGTAAGGCTTAGTTATGAACTGCTTTGAGCTGTAACAGTCATTACAAGAATATTCGTGGAAGTTAAGAGCTATATGTGTTCCTTACGGGGTAACGGGTCGTGTGTAGGAGTATACGCGGGTTACGGATAGCTATCATATCCTCTTGATGGAGCTTGACACTGCAATAAAAGTACTGCATTACATTTTTTTAATGAAAATAAATCACTTTCCATGGCCATTGGCACCGGTGACAGAGTCAGTAGTGAGATTTTGATCGGGCCGGTCATGACCGAACGAGCGGTGGGAATTGAATTGTTTTCTGCCTCTATATACCTAATTCTAGTGAGCCTTATCTTGATGCAGCAGCATTTAAGAAGGTCAAAGGAAGGCTATGTACACTACAGGAGTAATCAAACAGACTCTGCCATCCTGAAATAGTGTATAAAAACTTGTTTTCATCATATGTTTCTACTTAAACTAGCTGTAACTCCTTTCGTTTGACTCGTATTGAATTTTCGATGCATGCTTCGAAATCTGCACCTTTTCCGATCCTTATGGTATGTAACAAGTACTGATAAACACAATATTTAGAAAATATATATTACGTCCTCACGTAAATTAGGTAGTTTATAAATAACGAAAAACGAAACTAGACGCAGGATTGGAATGGGATAGGGTTTAAAAGAAAGAGAAAAATATTTATAGTTTCACAACATAACTCTTTGTTATATTTGATCGGTATCTATCTCATGAAAAATAGTTATTTACTAAAATTTTGATATCATTAAACAAACAATATTAGCTTCTAAGCTAAGATACCAATTGAACAAAGTGCTTTGTTTATTAGTTGGTAATTTCATAAGGAATATCTGATATCTTTTCCATCAACATTGGTAAAGTATTAGATCCACCATACTGATTTTATCATTTGTTTGAACCCAAATAAATTCCTTTATAGCACTAAAAGTTGCTGGTGAAATGAACCGAAACTAAGCTGAAAGTCTTACATTATTCCTATGTACAACATAGTTTAAAAACAACAAAATCGAAGAGGAAATTTTGCAAAAAATTTCCTGGAGTAGAAAAAATGACAAAAATACATCATATGTTGAGGTCAATTCTACACATCCACGAGGGTCTGTAAGATGGTTAAACGTGTTGTAAGGCATAGTTATGAACTGCTTTGAGCTGTAACAGTCATTACAAGAATATTCGTGGACGTTAAGACTATATGTGTGCCTTACGGGGTAACGGGTCGTGTGTAGAAGTATACGCGGGTTACTGATAGCTATCATATCCTCTTGATGGAGCTTGACACTGCAATAAAAGTACTGCATTACATTTTTTTAATGAAAATAAATAACTTTCATGGCCATTGGCACCGGTGACAGAGTCAGTAGTGAGATTTTGATCGGCCGTCCTGACCGAACGAGCGGTGGGAATTGAATTGTTTTCTGCCTCTATATACCTAATTCTAGTGAGCCTTATCTTGATGCAGCAGCATTTAAGAAGGTCAAAGGAAGGCTATGTACACTACAGGAGTAATCAAACAGACTCTGCCATCCTGAAGTAGTGTATAAAAACTTGTTTTCATCATATGTTCTACTTAAACTAGCTGTAACTCCTTTCGTTTGACTTGTATTGAATTTTCAATGCATGCTTCGAAATCTGCACATTTTTCCGATCCTTATGGTATGTAATAAGTACTGATAAACACAATATTTAGAAAATATATATTACGTCCTCACGTAAATTAGGTAGTTTATAAATAACGAAAAACGAAACTAGACGCAGGATTGGAATGGGATAGGGTTTAAAAGAAAGAGAAAAATATTTATGATTTCACAACATAACTCTTTGTTATATTTGATCGGTATCTATCTCATGAAAAATAGTTATTTACTAAAATTTTGATATCATTAAACAAACAATATTAGCTTCTAAGCTAAGATACCAATTGAACAAAGTGCTTTGTTTATTAGTTGGTAATTTCATAAGGAATATCTGATATCTTTTCCATCAACATTGGTAAAGTATTAGATCCACCATACTGATTTTATCATTTGTTTGAACCCAAATAAATTCCTTTATAGCACTAAAAGTTGCTGGTGAAATGAACCGAAACTAAGCTGAAAGTCTTACATTATTCCCATGTACAACATAGTTTAAAAACAACAAAATCGAAGAGGAAATTTTGCAAAAAATTTCCCGGAGTAGCAAAAAATGACAAAAATACACCATAGGTTGAGATCAATTCTACACATCCACGAGGGTCTGTAAGATGGTTAAACGTGTTGTAAGGCTTAGTTATGAACTGCTTTGAGCTGTAACAGTCATTACAAGAATATTCGTGGACGTTAAGAGCTATATGTGTGCCTTACGGGGTAACGGGTCGTGTGTAGGAGTATACGCGGGTTACGGATAGCTATCATATCCTCTTGATGGAGCTTGACACTGCAATAAAAGTACTGCATTACATTTTTTAATGAAAATAAATCACTTCCATGGCCATTGGCACCGGTGACAGAGTCAGTAGTGAAGATTTTGATCGGGCCGGTCATGACCGAACGAGCGGTGGGAATTGAATTGTTTTCTGCCTCTATATACCTAATTCTAGTGAGCCTTATCTTGATGCAGCAGCATTTAAGAAGGTCAAAGGAAGGCTATGTACACTACAGGAGTAATCAAACAGACTCTGCCATCCTGAAATAGTGTATAAAAACTTGTTTGTCATCATATGTTTCTACTTAAAACTAGCTGTAACTCCTTTCGTTTGACTCGTATTGAATTTTCGATGCATGCTTCGAAATCTGCACCTTTTCCGATCCTTATGGTATGTAACAAGTACTGATAAACACAATATTAAGAAAATATATATTACGTCCTCACGTAAATTAGGTAGTTTATAAATAACGAAAAACGAAACTAGACGCAGGATTGGAATGGGATAGGGTTTAAAAGAAAGAGAAAAATATTTATGATTTCACAACATAACTCTTTGTTATATTTGATCGGTATCTATCTCATGAAAAATAGTTATTTACTAAAATTTTGATATCATTAAACAAACAATATTAGCTTCTAAGCTAAGATACCAATTGAACAAAGTGCTTTGTTTATTAGTTGGTAATTTCATAAGGAATATCTGATATCTTTTCCATCAACATTGGTAAAGTATTAGATCCACCATACTGATTTTATCATTTGTTTTGAACCCAAATAAATTCCTTTATAGCACTAAAAGTTGCTGGTGAAATGAACCGAAACTAAGCTGAAAGTCTTACATTATTCCTATGTACAACATAGTTTAAAAACAACAAAATCGAAGAGAAAATTTTGCAAAAAATTTCCTTGAGTAGCAAAAATGACAAAAATACACCATATGTTGAGATCAATTCTACACATCCACGAGGGTCTGTAAGATGGTTAAACGTGTTGTAAGGCTTAGTTATGAACTGCTTTGAGCTGTAACAGTCATTACAAGAATATTCGTGGACGTTAAGAGCTATATGTGTGCCTTACGGGGTAACGGGTCGTGTGTAGGAGTATACGCGGGTTACGGATAGCTATCATATCCTCTTGATGGAGCTTGACACTGCAATAAAAGTACTGCATTACATTTTTTAATGAAAATAAATCACTTCCATGGCCATTGGCACCGGTGACAGAGTCAGATGAAGTTTTGATCGGCCGGTCATGACCGAACGAGCGGTGGGAATTGAATTGTTTTCTGCCTCTATATACCTAATTCTAGTGAGCCTTATCTTGATGCAGCAGCATTCAAGAAGGTCAAAGGAAGGCTATGTACACTACAGGAGTAATCAAACAGACTCTGCCATCCTGAAATAGTGTATAAAAACTTGTTGTCATCATATGTTCTACTTAAAACTAGCTGTAACTCCTTTCGTTTGACTCGTATTGAATTTTCGATGCATGCTTCGAAATCTGCACCTTTTGCCGATCCTTATGGTATGTAACAAGTACTGATAAACACAATATTTAAGAAAATATATATTACGTCCTCACGTAAATTAGGTAGTTTATAAATAACGAAAAACGAAACTAGACGCAGGATTGGAATGGGATAGGGTTTAAAAGAAAGAGAAAAATATTTATGGTTTCACAACATAACTCTTTGTTATATTTGATCGGTATCTATCTCATGAAAAATAGTTATTTACTAAAATTTTGATATCATTAAACAAACAATACTAGCTTCTAAGCTAAGATACCAATTGAACAAAGTGCTTTGTTTATTAGTTGGTAATTTCATAAGGAATATCTGATATCTTTTCCATCAACATTGGTAAAGTATTAGATCCACCATACTGATTTTATCATTTGTTTTGAACCCAAATAAATTCCTTTATAGCACTAAAAGTTGCTGGTGAAATGAACCGAAACTAAGCTGAAAGTCTTACATTATTCCCTATGTACAACATAGTTTAAAAACAACAAAATCGAAGAGGAAATTTTGCAAAAAATTTCCCGGAGTAGCAAAAAATGACAAAAATACACCATAGGTTGAGATCAATTCTACACATCCACGAGGGTCTGTAAGATGGTTAAACGTGTTGTAAGGCTTAGTTATGAACTGCTTTGAGCTGTACAGTCATTACAAGAATATTCGTGGAAGTTAAGAGCTATATGTGTTCCTTACGGGGTAACGGGTCGTGTGTAGGAGTATACGCGGGTTACGGATAGCTATCATATCCTCTTGATGGAGCTTGACACTGCAATAAAAGTACTGCATTACATTTTTTTAATGAAAATAAATAACTTTCATGGCCATTGGCACCGGTGACAGAGTCAGTAGTGAGATTTTGATCGGGCCGTCATGACCGAACGAGCGGTGGGAATTGAATTGTTTTCTGCCTCTATATACCTAATTCTAGTGAGCCTTATCTTGATGCAGCAGCATTCAAGAAGGTCAAAGGAAGGCTATGTACACTACAGGAGTAATCAAACAGACTCTGCCATCCTGAAATAGTGTATAAAAACTTGTTGTCATCATATGTTCTACTTAAAACTAGCTGTAACTCCTTTCGTTTGACTCGTATTGAATTTTCGATGCATGCTTCGAAATCTGCACCTTTTGCCGATCCTTATGGTATGTAACAAGTACTGATAAACACAATATTTAGAAAATATATATTACGTCCTCACGTAAATTAGGTAGTTTATAAATAACGAAAAACGAAACTAGACGCAGGATTGGAATGGGATAGGGTTTAAAAGAAAGAGAAAAATATTTATGGTTTCACAACATAACTCTTTGTTATATTTGATCGGTATCTATCTCATGAAAAATAGTTATTTACTAAAATTTTGATATCATTAAACAAACAATACTAGCTTCTAAGCTAAGATACCAATTGAACAAAGTGCTTTGTTTATTAGTTGGTAATTTCATAAGGAATATCTGATATCTTTTCCATCAACATTGGTAAAGTATTAGATCCACCATACTGATTTTATCATTTGTTTTGAACCCAAATAAATTCCTTTATAGCACTAAAAGTTGCTGGTGAAATGAACCGAAACTAAGCTGAAAGTCTTACATTATTCCCATGTACAACATAGTTTAAAAACAACAAAATCGAAGAGGAAATTTTGCAAAAAATTTCCCGGAGTAGCAAAAAATGACAAAAATACACCATAGGTTGAGATCAATTCTACACATCCACGAGGGTCTGTAAGATGGTTAAACGTGTTGTAAGGCTTAGTTATGAACTGCTTTGAGCTGTAACAGTCATTACAAGAATATTCGTGGACGTTAAGAGCTATATGTGTTCCTTACGGGGTAACGGGTCGTGTGTAGGAGTATACGCGGGTTACGGATAGCTATCATATCCTCTTGATGGAGCTTGACACTGCAATAAAAGTACTGCATTACATTTTTTAATGAAAATAAATCACTTCCATGGCCATTGGCACCGGTGACAGAGTCAGTAGTTTTGATCGGCCGGTCATGACCGAACGAGCGGTGGGAATTGAATTGTTTTCTGCCTCTATATACCTAATTCTAGTGAGCCTTATCTTGATGCAGCAGCATTTAAGAAGGTCAAAGGAAGGCTATGTACACTACAGGAGTAATCAAACAGACTCTGCCATCCTGAAATAGTGTATAAAAACTTGTTTTCATCACATGTTTCTACTTAAAACTAGCTGTAACTCCTTTCGTTTGACTCGTATTGAATTTTCGATGCATGCTTCGAAATCTGCACCTTTTTCCGATCCTTATGGTATGTAACAAGTACTGATAAACACAATATTAAGAAAATATATATTACGTCCTCACGTAAATTAGGTAGATTATAAATAACGAAAAACGAAACTAGACGCAGGATTGGAATGGGATAGGGTTTAAAAGAAAGAGAAAAATATTTATGATTTCACAACATAACTCTTTGTTATATTTGATCGGTATCTATCTCATGAAAAATAGTTATTTACTAAAATTTTGATATCATTAAACAAACAATATTAGCTTCTAAGCTAAGATACCAATTGAACAAAGTGCTTTGTTTATTAGTTGGTAATTTCATAAGGAATATCTGATATCTTTTCCATCAACATTGGTAAAGTATTAGATCCACCATACTGATTTTATCATTTGTTTTGAACCCAAATAAATTCCTTTATAGCACTAAAAGTTGCTGGTGAAATGAACCGAAACTAAGCTGAAAGTCTTACATTATTCCCATGTACAACATAGTTTAAAAACAACAAAATCGAAGAGGAAATTTTGCAAAAAATTTCCCGGAGTAGCAAAAATGACAAAAATACACCATATGTTGAGATCAATTCTACACATCCACGAGGGTCTGTAAGATGGTTAAACGTGTTGTAAGGCTTAGTTATGAACTGCTTTGAGCTGTAACAGTCATTACAAGAATATTCGTGGACGTTAAGTCTATATGTGTTCCTTACGGGGTAACGGGTCGTGTGTAGGAGTATACGCGGGTTACGGATAGCTATCATATCCTCTTGATGGAGCTTGACACTGCAATAAAAGTACTGCATTACATTTTTTTAATGAAAATAAATCACTTTCCATGGCCATTGGCACCGGTGACAGAGTCAGTAGTGAGTTTTGATCGGGCCGGTCATGACCGAACGAGCGGTGGGAATTGAATTGTTTTCTGCCTCTATATACCTAATTCTAGTGAGCCTTATCTTGATGCAGCAGCATTTAAGAAGGTCAAAGGAAGGCTATGTACACTACAGGAGTAATCAAACAGACTCTGCCATCCTGAAATAGTGTATAAAAACTGGTTTTCATCATATGTTTCTACTTAAACTAGCTGTAACTCCTTTCGTTTGACTCGTATTGAATTTTCGAGCATGCTTCGAAATCTGCACCTTTTCCGATCCTTATGGTATGTAACAAGTACTGATAAACACAATATTAAGAAAATATATATTACGTCCTCACGTAAATTACGTAGATTATAAATAACGAAAAACGAAACTAGACGCAGGATTGGAATGGGATAGGGTTTAAAAGAAAGAGAAAAATATTTATGATTTCACAACATAACTCTTTGTTATATTTGATCGGTATCTATCTCATGAAAAATAGTTATTTACTAAAATTTTGATATCATTAAACAAACAATATTAGCTTCTAAGCTAAGATACCAATTGAACAAAGTGCTTTGTTTATTAGTTGGTAATTTCATAAGGAATATCTGATATCTTTTCCATCAACATTGGTAAAGTATTAGATCCACCATACTGATTTTATCATTTGTTTGAACCCAAATAAATTCCTTTATAGCACTAAAAGTTGCTGGTGAAATGAACCGAAACTAAGCTGAAAGTCTTACATTATTCCTATGTACAACATAGTTTAAAAACAACAAAATCGAAGAGGAAATTTTGCAAAAAATTTCCCAAAGTAGCAAAAATGACAAAAATACACCATAGGTTGAGATCAATTCTACACATCCACGAGGGTCTGTAAGATGGTTAAACGTGTCGTAAGGCTTAGTTATGAACTGCTTTGAGCTGTAACAGTCATTACAAGAATATTCATGGACGTTAAGACTATATGTGTGCCTTACGGGGTAACGGGTCGTGTGTAGGAGTATACGCGGGTTACTGATAGCTATCATATCCTCTTGATGGAGCTTGACACTGCAATAAAAGTACTGCATTACATTTTTTAATGAAAATAAATCACTTCCATGGCCATTGGCACCGGTGACAGAGTCAGTAGTTTTGATCGGGCCGTCACTGACCGAACGAGCGGTGGGAATTGAATTGTTTTCTGCCTCTATATACCTAATTCTAGTGAGCCTTATCTTGATGCAGCAGCATTTAAGAAGGTCAAAGGAAGGCTATGTACACTACAGGAGTAATCAAACAGACTCTGCCATCCTGAAATAGTGTATAAAAACTTGTTTTCATCATATGTTTCTACTTAAACTAGCTGTAACTCCTTTCGTTTGACTCGTATTGAATTTTCGATGCATGCTTCGAAATCTGCACCTTTTCCGATCCTTATGGTATGTAACAAGTACTGATAAACACAATATTTAGAAAATATATATTACGTCCTCACGTAAATTAGGTAGTTTATAAATAACGAAAAACGAAACTAGACGCAGGATTGGAATGGGATAGGGTTTAAAAGAAAGAGAAAAATATTTATGATTTCACAACATAACTCTTTGTTATATTTGATCGGTATCTATCTCATGAAAAATAGTTATTTACTAAAATTTTGATATCATTAAACAAACAATATTAGCTTCTAAGCTAAGATACCAATTGAACAAAGTGCTTTGTTTATTAGTTGGTAATTTCATAAGGAATATCTGATATCTTTTCCATCAACATTGGTAAAGTATTAGATCCACCATACTGATTTTATCATTTGTTTGAACCCAAATAAATTCCTTTATAGCACTAAAAGTTGCTGGTGAAATGAACCGAAACTAAGCTGAAAGTCTTACATTATTCCCATGTACAACATAGTTTAAAAACAACAAAATCGAAGAGGAAATTTTGCAAAAAATTTCCTGGAGTAGCAAAAATGACAAAAATACACCATAGGTTGAGGTCAATTCTACACATCCACGAGGGTCTGTAAGATGGTTAAACGTGTTGTAAGGCTTAGTTATGAACTGCTTTGAGCTGTAACAGTCATTACAAGAATATTCGTGGAAGTTAAGAGCTATATGTGTGCCTTACGGGGTAACGGGTCGTGTGTAGGAGTATACGCGGGTTACGGATAGCTATCATATCCTCTTGATGGAGCTTGACACTGCAATAAAAGTACTGCATTACATTTTTTTAATGAAAATAAATCACTTCCATGGCCATTGGCACCGGTGACAGAGTCAGTAGTGAAGATTTTGATCGGGCCGTCCTGACCGAACGAGCGGTGGGAATTGAATTGTTTTCTGCCTCTATATACCTAATTCTAGTGAGCCTTATCTTGATGCAGCAGCATTTAAGAAGGTCAGAGGAAGGCTATGTACACTACAGGAGTAATCAAACAGACTCTGCCATCCTGAAATAGTGTATAAAAACTTGTTGTCATCATAGCTTCTACTTAAAATTAGCTGTAGCTCCTTTCGTTTGACTCGTATTGAATTTTCGATGCATGCTTCGAAATCTGCACCTTTTCCGATCCTTATGGTATGTAACAAGTACTGATAAACACAATATTTAGAAAATATATATTACGTCCTCACGTAAATTAGGTAGTTTATAAATAACGAAAAACGAAACTAGACGCAGGATTGGAATGGGATAGGGTTTAAAAGAAAGAGAAAAATATTTATAATTTCACAACATAACTCTTTGCTATATTTGATCGGTATCTATCTCATGAAAAATAGTTATTTACTAAAATTTTGATATCATTAAACAAACAATATTAGCTTCTAAGCTAAGATACCAATTGAACAAAGTGCTTTGTTTATTAGTTGGTAATTTCATAAGGAATATCTGATATCTTTTCCATCAACATTGGTAAAGTATTAGATCCACCATACTGATTTTATCATTTGTTTGAACCCAAATAAATTCCTTTATAGCACTAAAAGTTGCTGGTGAAATGAACCGAAACTAAGCTGAAAGTCTTACATTATTCCCATGTACAACATAGTTTAAAAACAACAAAATCGAAGAGGAAATTTTGCAAAAAATTTCCCGGAGTAGCAAATATGACCAAAAATACACCATAGGTTGAGATCAATTCTACACATCCACGAGGGTCTGTAAGATGGTTAAACGTGTCGTAAGGCTTAGTTATGAACTGCTTTGAGCTGTAACAGTCATTACAAGAATATTCGTGGACGTTAAGACTATATGTGTGCCTTACGGGGTAACGTGTCGTGTGTAGGAGTATACGCGGGTTACGGATAGCTATCATATCCTCTTGATGGAGCTTGACACTGCAATAAAAGTACTGCATTACATTTCTTTTAATGAAAATAAATCACTTCCATAGCCATTGGCACCGGTGACAGAGTCAGTAGTGATCGGCCGGTCATGACCGAACGAGCGGTGGGAATTGAATTGTTTTCTGCCTCTGTATACCTAATTCTAGTGAGCCTTATCTTGATGCAGCAGCATTTAAGAAGGTCAGAGGAAGGCTATGTACACTACAGGAGTAATCAAACAGACTCTGCCATCCTGAAATAGTGTATAAAAACTTGTTTTCATCACAGTTTCTACTTAAACTAGCTGTAACTCCTTTCGTTTGACTCGTATCGAATTTTCGAGCATGGATTCAGAATCTGCACAGTTTTCCGATCCTTATGGTATGTAACAAGTACCGATACACACAGTATTAAGAAAATATATATTACGTCCTCACGTAAATGACGTAGATTATAAATAACGAAAAACGAAACTAGACACAGGATTGGAATGGGATAGGGTTTAAAAGAAAGAGAAAAATATTTATGATTTCACAACATAACTCTTTGTTATATTTGATCGGTATCTATCTCATGAAAAATAGTTATTTACTAAAATTTTGATATCATTAAACAAACAATATTAGCTTCTAAGCTAAGATACCAATTGAACAAAGTGCTTTGTTTATTAGTTGGTAATTTCATAAGGAATATCTGATATCTTTTCCATCAACATTGGTAAAGTATTAGATCCACCATACTGATTTTATCATTTGTTTTGAACCCAAATAAATTCCTTTATAGCACTAAAAGTTGCTGGTGAAATGAACCGAAACTAAGCTGAAAGTCTTACATTATTCCTATGTACAACATAGTTTAAAAACAACAAAATCGAAGAGGAAATTTTGCAAAAAATTTCCCGAAGTAGCAAAAATGACCAAAAATACACCATAGGTTGAGATCAATTCTACACATCCACGAGGGTCTGTAAGATGGTTAAACGTGTCGTAAGGCTTAGTTATGAACTGCTTTGAGCTGTAACAGTCATTACAAGAATATTCGTGGAAGTTAAGAGCTATATGTGTTCCTTACGGGGTAACGGGTCGTGTGTAGGAGTATACGCGGGTTACGGATAGCTATCATATCCTCTTGATGGAGCTTGACACTGCAATAAAAGTACTGCATTACATTTTTTAATGAAAATAAATCACTTCCATAGCCATTGGCACCGGTGACAGAAGTAGTTTTGATCGGCCGGTCATGACCGAACGAGCGGTGGGAATTGAATTGTTTTCTGCCTCTGTATACCTAATTCTAGTGAGCCTTATCTTGATGCAGCAGCATTTAAGAAGGTCAGAGGAAGGCTATGTACACTACAGGAGTAATCAAACAGACTCTGCCATCCTGAAATAGTGTATAAAAACTGGTTTTCATCACAGTTTTCTACTTAAACTAGCTGTAACTCCTTTCGTTTGACTCGTATCGAATTTTCGAGCATGGATTCAGAATCTGCACGTTTTCCGATCCTTATGGTATGTAACAAGTACCGATACACACAGTATTAAGAAAATATATATTACGTCCTCACGTAAATGACGTAGATTATAAATAACGAAAAACGAAACTAGACACAGGATTGGAATGGGATAGGGTTTAAAAGAAAGAGAAAAATATTTATGATTTCACAACATAACTCTTTGTTATATTTGATCGGTATCTATCTCATGAAAAATAGTTATTTACTAAAATTTTGATATCATTAAACAAACAATATTAGCTTCTAAGCTAAGATACCAATTGAACAAAGTGCTTTGTTTATTAGTTGGTAATTTCATAAGGAATATCTGATATCTTTTCCATCAACATTGGTAAAGTATTAGATCCACCATACTGATTTTATCATCTGTTTTAACCCAAATAAATTCCTTTATAGCAATAAAAGTTGCTGGTGAAATGAACCGAAACTAAGCTGAAAGTCTTACATTATTCCCATGTACAACATAGTTTAAAAACAACAAAATCGAAGAGGAAATTTTGCAAAAAATTTCCCGAGTAGCAAAAATGACCAAAAATTACACCATAGGTTGAGATCAATTCTACACATCCACGAGGGTCTGTAAGATGGTTAAACGTGTTGTAAGGCTTAGTTATGAACTGCTTTGAGCTGTAACAGTCATTACAAGAATATTCGTGGAGTTAAGAGTATATGTGTTCCTTACGGGGTAACGGGTCGTGTGTAGGAGTATACGCGGGTTACGGATAGCTATCATATCCTCTTGATGGAGCTTGACACTGCAATAAAAGTACTGCATTACATTCTTTTAATGAAAATAAATCACTTCCATAGCCATTGGCACCGGTGACAGAGTCAGATTTTGATCGGCCGGTCATGACCGAACGAGCGGTGGGAATTGAATTGTTTTCTGCCTCTGTATACCTAATTCTAGTGAGCCTTATCTTGATGCAGCAGCATTTAAGAAGGTCAGAGGAAGGCTATGTACACTACAGGAGTAATCAAACAGACTCTGCCATCCTGAAATAGTGTATAAAAACTTGTTTTCATCACAGTTTCTACTTAAACTAGCTGTAACTCCTTTCGTTTGACTCGTATTGAATTTTCAAGCATGGATTCAGAATCTGCACCTTTTTCCGATCCTTATGGTATGTAACAAGTACTGATAAACACAGTATTAAGAAAATATATATTACGTCCTCACGTAAATTACGTAGATTATAAATAACGAAAAACGAAACTAGACGCAGGATTGGAATGGGATAGGGTTTAAAAGAAAGAGAAAAATATTTATGATTTCACAACATAACTCTTTGTTATATTTGATCGGTATCTATCTCATGAAAAATAGTTATTTACTAAAATTTTGATATCATTAAACAAACAATATTAGCTTCTAAGCTAAGATACCAATTGAACAAAGTGCTTTGTTTATTAGTTGGTAATTTCATAAGGAATATCTGATATCTTTTCCATCAACATTGGTAAAGTATTAGATCCACCATACTGATTTTATCATCTGTTTTAACCCAAATAAATTCCTTTATAGCAATAAAAGTTGCTGGTGAAATGAACCGAAACTAAGCTGAAAGTCTTACATTATTCCCATGTACAACATAGTTTAAAAACAACAAAATCGAAGAGGAAATTTTGCAAAAAATTTCCCGAAGTAGCAAAAATGACCAAAATTACACCATGGGTTGAGATCAATTCTACACATCCACGAGGGTCTGTAAGATGGTTAAACGTGTTGTAAGGCTTAGTTATGAACTGCTTTGAGCTGTAACAGTCATTACAAGAATATTCGTGGAAGTTAAGAGTATATGTGTTCCTTACGGGGTAACGGGTCGTGTGTAGGAGTATACGCGGGTTACGGATAGCTATCATATCCTCTTGATGGAGCTTGACACTGCAATAAAAGTACTGCATTACATTTTTTAATGAAAATAAATCACTTCCATAGCCATTGGCACCGGTGACAGAGTCAGATTTTGATCGGCCGGTCATGACCGAACGAGCGGTGGGAATTGAATTGTTTTCTGCCTCTGTATACCTAATTCTAGTGAGCCTTATCTTGATGCAGCAGCATTTAAGAAGGTCAGAGGAAGGCTATGTACACTACAGGAGTAATCAAACAGACTCTGCCATCCTGAAATAGTGTATAAAAACTGGTTTTCATCACAGTTTCTACTTAAACTAGCTGTGTAACTCCTTTAGTTTTACTCGTATTGATTTTTCAACCATGGATTCGAAATCTGCAACGTTTTTCCGATCCTTATGGTATGTAACAAGTACCGATACACACAGTATTAAGAAAATATATATTACGTCCTCACGTAAATGACGTAGATTATAAATAACGAAAAACGAAACTAGACACAGGATTGGAATGGGATAGGGTTTAAAAGAAAGAGAAAAATATTTATGATTTCACAACATAACTCTTTGTTATATTTGATCGGTATCTATCTCATGAAAAATAGTTATTTACTAAAATTTTGATATCATTAAACAAACAATATTAGCTTCTAAGCTAAGATACCAATTGAACAAAGTGCTTTGTTTATTAGTTGGTAATTTCATAAGGAATATCTGATATCTTTTCCATCAACATTGGTAAAGTATTAGATCCACCATACTGATTTTATCATCTGTTTTAACCCAAATAAATTCCTTTATAGCAATAAAAGTTGCTGGTGAAATGAACCGAAACTAAGCTGAAAGTCTTACATTATTCCCATGTACAACATAGTTTAAAAACAACAAAATCGAAGAGGAAATTTTGCAAAAAATTTCCCGAAGTAGCAAAAATGACCAAAATTACACCATGGGTTGAGATCAATTCTACACATCCACGAGGGTCTGTAAGATGGTTAAACGTGTTGTAAGGCTTAGTTATGAACTGCTTTGAGCTGTAACAGTCATTACAAGAATATTCGTGGAAGTTAAGAGTGTATGTGTTCCTTACGGGGTAACGGGTCGTGTGTAGGAGTATACGCGGGTTACGGATAGCTATCATATCCTCTTGATGGAGCTTGACACTGCAATAAAAGTACTGCATTACATTCTTTTAATGAAAATAAATCACTTCCATAGCCATTGGCACCGGTGACAGAGTAGAGTTTTGATCGGCCGGTCATGACCGAACGAGCGGTGGGAATTGAATTGTTTTCTGCCTCTGTATACCTAATTCTAGTGAGCCTTATCTTGATGCAGCAGCATTTAAGAAGGTCAGAGGAAGGCTATGTACACTACAGGAGTAATCAAACAGACTCTGCCATCCTGAAATAGTGTATAAAAACTGGTTTTCATCACATGTTTCTACTTAAACTAGCTGTAACTCCTTTCGTTTGACTCGTATTGAATTTTCAAGCATGGATTCAGAATCTGCACCCGTTTTTCCGATCCTTATGGTATGTAACAAGTACCGATAAACACAGTATTAAGAAAATATATATTACGTCCTCACGTAAATTACGTAGATTATAAATAACGAAAAACGAAACTAGACGCAGGATTGGAATGGGATAGGGTTTAAAAGAAAGAGAAAAATATTTATGATTTCACAACATAACTCTTTGTTATATTTGATCGGTATCTATCTCATGAAAAATAGTTATTTACTAAAATTTTGATATCATTAAACAAACAATATTAGCTTCTAAGCTCAGATACCAATTGAACAAAGTGCTTTGTTTATTAGTTGGTAATTTCATAAGGAATATCTGATATCTTTTCCATCAACATTGGTAAAGTATTAGATCCACCATACTGATTTTATCATCTGTTTTAACCCAAATAAATTCCTTTATAGCAATAAAAGTTGCTGGTGAAATGAACCGAAACTAAGCTGAAAGTCTTACATTATTCCCATGTACAACATAGTTTAAAAACAACAAAATCGAAGAGGAAATTTTGCAAAAAATTTCCCGAAGTAGCAAAAATGACCAAAAATACACCATAGGGTTGAGATCAATTCTACACATCCACGAGGGTCTGTAAGATGGTTAAACGTGTTGTAAGGCTTAGTTATGAACTGCTTTGAGCTGTAACAGTCATTACAAGAATATTCGTGGAAGTTAAGAGCTATATGTGTTCCTTACGGGGTAACGGGTCGTGTGTAGGAGTATACGCGGGTTACGGATAGCTATCATATCCTCTTGATGGAGCTTGACACTGCAATAAAAGTACTGCATTACATTCTTTTAATGAAAATAAATCACTTCCATAGCCATTGGCACCGGTGACAGAAGTAGTTTTTGATCGGCCGGTCATGACCGAACGAGCGGTGGGAATTGAATTGTTTTCTGCCTCTGTATACCTAATTCTAGTGAGCCTTATCTTGATGCAGCAGCATTTAAGAAGGTCAGAGGAAGGCTATGTACACTACAGGAGTAATCAAACAGACTCTGCCATCCTGAAATAGTGTATAAAAACTGGTTTTCATCACAGTTTCTACTTAAACTAGCTGTAACTCCTTTCGTTTGACTCGTATCGAATTTTCAACCATGGATTCGAAATCTGCACCTTTTTCCGATCCTTATGGTATGTAACAAGTACCGATACACACAGTATTAAGAAAATATATATTACGTCCTCACGTAAATGACTTAGATTATAAGTAACGAAAAACGAAACTAGACACAGGATTGGAATGGGATAGGGTTTAAAAGAAAGAGAAAAATATTTATGATTTCACAACATAACTCTTTGTTATATTTGATCGGTATCTATCTCATGAAAAATAGTTATTTACTAAAATTTTGATATCATTAAACAAACAATATTAGCTTCTAAGCTCAGATACCAATTGAACAAAGTGCTTTGTTTATTAGTTGGTAATTTCATAAGGAATATCTGATATCTTTTCCATCAACATTGGTAAAGTATTAGATCCACCATACTGATTTTATCATCTGTTTTAACCCAAATAAATTCCTTTATAGCAATAAAAGTTGCTGGTGAAATGAACCGAAACTAAGCTGAAAGTCTTACATTATTCCCATGTACAACATAGTTTAAAAACAACAAAATCGAAGAGGAAATTTTGCAAAAAATTTCCCGAAGTAGCAAAAATGACCAAAATTACACCATGGGTTGAGATCAATTCTACACATCCACGAGGGTCTGTAAGATGGTTAAACGTGTTGTAAGGCTTAGTTATGAACTGCTTTGAGCTGTAACAGTCATTACAAGAATATTCGTGGAAGTTAAGAGTGTATGTGTTCCTTACGGGGTAACGGGTCGTGTGTAGTAGTATACGCGGGTTACGGATAGCTATCATATCCTCTTGATGGAGCTTGACACTGCAATAAAAGTACTGCATTACATTCTTTTAATGAAAATAAATCACTTCCATAGCCATTGGCACCGGTGACAGAAGTAGTTTTGATCGGCCGGTCATGACCGAACGAGCGGTGGGAATTGAATTGTTTTCTGCCTCTGTATACCTAATTCTAGTGAGCCTTATCTTGATGCAGCAGCATTTAAGAAGGTCAGAGGAAGGCTATGTACACTACAGGAGTAATCAAACAGACTCTGCCATCCTGAAATAGTGTATAAAAACTGGTTTTCATCACAGTTTCTACTTAAACTAGCTGTAACTCCTTTCGTTTGACTCGTATCGAATTTTCAAGCATGGATTCAGAAATCTGCAGACTTTTTCCGATCCTTATGGTATGTAACAAGTACCGATAAACACAGTATTAAGAAAATATATATTACGTCCTCACGTAAATGACGTAGATTATAAATAACGAAAAACGAAACTAGACGCAGGATTGGAATGGGATAGGGTTTAAAAGAAAGAGAAAAATATTTATGATTTCACAACATAACTCTTTGTTATATTTGATCGGTATCTATCTCATGAAAAATAGTTATTTACTAAAATTTTGATATCATTAAACAAACAATATTAGCTTCTAAGCTCAGATACCAATTGAACAAAGTGCTTTGTTTATTAGTTGGTAATTTCATAAGGAATATCTGATATCTTTTCCATCAACATTGGTAAAGTATTAGATCCACCATACTGATTTTATCATCTGTTTTAACCCAAATAAATTCCTTTATAGCAATAAAAGTTGCTGGTGAAATGAACCGAAACTAAGCAGAATGTCTTACATTATTCCTATGTACAACATAGTTTAAAAAGAACAAAATCGAAGAGGAAATTTTGCAAAAAATTTCCCGAAGTAGCAAAAATGACAAAAATACACCCTATGTTGAGATCAATTCTACACATCCACGAGGGTCTGTAAGATGGTTAAACGTGTCGTAAGGCTTAGTTATGAACTGCTTTGAGCTGTAACAGTCATTACAAGAATATTCGTGGAAGTTAAGAGTGTATGTGTTCCTTACGGGGTAACGGGTCGTGTGTAGTAGTATACGCGGGTTACGGATAGCTATCATATCCTCTTGATGGAGCTTGACACTGCAATAAAAGTACTGCATTACATTTTTTAATGGAAATAAATAACTTTTATAGCCATTGGCACCGATAGTAGTGAAAAGTGAAGGTTTTGATAGGCCAGTCAGGACCGAATGAGCGGTGGTGGGAATTGAATGGTTTTCTGCCTCTATAGTGAGCCTTATCTTGATTCAGCAGCATTTAAGAAGCTCAGAGGAAGGCTATGTACACTATAGGAGTATTCAAACAGACTCTGCAATCCTGAAATAGTGTATAAAAACTTGTTTTCATCACAGTTTCTACTTAAACTAGCTGTGTAACTCCTTTAGTTTTACTCGTATTCATTTTTCAACCATGGATTTGAAATCTGCACCTTTTTCCGATCCTTATGGTATGTAACAAGTACCGATAAACACAGTATTAAGAAAATATATATTACGTCCTCACGTAAATGACTTAGATTATAAGTAACGAAAAACGAAACTAGACACAGGATTGGAATGGGATAGGGTTTAAAAGAAAGAGAAAAATATTTATAATTTCACAACATAACTCTTTGCTATATATGATCGGTATCTATCTCATGAAAAATAGTTATTTACTAAAATTTTGATATCATTAAACAAACAATATTAGCTTCTAAGCTAAGATACCAATTGAACAAAGTGCTTTGTTTATTAGTTGGTAATTTCATAAGGAATATCTGATATCTTTTCCATCAACATTGGTAAAGTATTAGATCCACCATACTGATTTTATCATTTGTTTGAACCCAAATAAATTCCTTTATAGCAATAAAAGTTGCTGGTGAAATGAACCGAAACTAAGCTGAATGTCTTACATTATTCCTATGTACAACATAGTTTAAAAAGAACAAAATCGAAGAGGAAATTTTGCAAAAAATTTCCCGAAGTAGCAAAAATGACAAAAATACACCATAGGTTGAGATCAATTCTACACATCCACGAGGGTCTGTAAGATGGTTAAACGTGTCGTAAGGCTTAGTTATGAACTGCTTTGAGCTGTAACAGTCATTACAAGAATATTCGTGGACGTTAAGACTATATGTGTTCCTTACGGGGTAACGGGTCGTGTGTAGTAGTATACGCGGGTTACGGATAGCTATCATATCCTCTTGATGGAGCTTGACACTGCAATAAAAGTACTGCATTACATTTTTTAATGAAAATAAATAACTTCCATAGCCATTGGCACCGGTGACAGAAGTAGTTTTGATCGGCCGGTCATGACCGAACGAGCGGTGGGAATTGAATTGTTTTCTGCCTCTCTAGTGAGCCTTATCTTGATTCAGCAGCATTTAAGAAGCTCAGAGGAAGGCTATGTACACTATAGGAGTATTCAAACAGACTCTGCAATCCTGAAATAGTGTATAAAAACTTGTTTTCATCACAGTTTCTACTTAAACTAGCTGTAACTCCTTTAGTTTTACTCGTATTGATTTTTCAACCATGGATTCGAAATCTGCACCTTTTCCGATCCTTATGGTATGTAACAAGTACCGATACACACAGTATTAAGAAAATATATATTACGTCCTCACGTAAATGACGTAGATTATAAATAACGAAAAACGAAACTAGACACAGGATTGGAATGGGATAGGGTTTAAAAGAAAGAGAAAAATATTTATAATTTCACAACATAACTCTTTGCTATATTTGATCGGTATCTATCTCATGAAAAATAGTTATTTACTAAAATTTTGATATCATTAAACAAACAATATTAGCTTCTAAGCTAAGATACCAATTGAACAAAGTGCTTTGTTTATTAGTTGGTAATTTCATAAGGAATATCTGATATCTTTTCCATCAACATTGGTAAAGTATTAGATCCACCATACTGATTTTATCATCTGTTTTAACCCAAATAAATTCCTTTATAGCAATAAAAGTTGCTGGTGAAATGAACCGAAACTAAGCTGAAAGTCTTACATTATTCCCATGTACAACATAGTTTAAAAACAACAAAATCGAAGAGGAAATTTTGCAAAAAATTTCCCGAAGTAGCAAAAATGACCAAAAATACACCATAGGTTGAGATCAATTCTACACATCCACGAGGGTCTGTAAGATGGTTAAACGTGTTGTAAGGCTTAGTTATGAACTGCTTTGAGCTGTAACAGTCATTACAAGAATATTCGTGGAAGTTAAGAGCTATATGTGTTCCTTACGGGGTAACGGGTCGTGTGTAGGAGTATACGCGGGTTACGGATAGCTATCATATCCTCTTGATGGAGCTTGACACTGCAATAAAAGTACTGCATTACATTCTTTTAATGAAAATAAATCACTTCCATAGCCATTGGCACCGGTGACAGAGTAAGATTTTGATCGGCCGGTCATGACCGAACGAGCGGTGGGAATTGAATTGTTTTCTGCCTCTGTATACCTAATTCTAGTGAGCCTTATCTTGATGCAGCAGCATTTAAGAAGGTCAGAGGAAGGCTATGTACACTACAGGAGTATTCAAACAGACTCTGCAATCCTGAAATAGTGTATAAAAACTTGTTTTCATCACAGTTTCTACTTAAACTAGCTGTAACTCCTTTAGTTTGACTCGTATTGAATTTTCAAGCATGGATTCAGAATCTGCACCCTTTTCCGATCCTTATGGTATGTAACAAGTACCGATAAACACAGTATTAAGAAAATATATATTACGTCCTCACGTAAATGACGTAGATTATAAATAACG
Organism: Metacarcinus magister; assembly: GCA_029783475.1. Lineage (NCBI taxonomy): Eukaryota > Metazoa > Arthropoda > Malacostraca > Decapoda > Cancridae > Metacarcinus > Metacarcinus magister. The sequence goes on along the minus strand of JAPQNM010000041.1, from coordinate 8,513,316 downwards.
AAAAACGAAACTAGACGCAGGATTGGAATGGGATAGGGTTTAAAAGAAAGAGAAAAATATTTATGATTTCACAACATAACTCTTTGTTATATTTGATCGGTATCTATCTCATGAAAAATAGTTATTTACTAAAATTTTGATATCATTAAACAAACAATATTAGCTTCTAAGCTCAGATACCAATTGAACAAAGTGCTTTGTTTATTAGTTGGTAATTTCATAAGGAATATCTGATATCTTTTCCATCAACATTGGTAAAGTATTAGATCCACCATACTGATTTTATCATCTGTTTTAACCCAAATAAATTCCTTTATAGCAATAAAAGTTGCTGGTGAAATGAACCGAAACTAAGCTGAATGTCTTACATTATTCCTATGTACAACATAGTTTAAAAAGAACAAAATCGAAGAGGAAATTTTGCAAAAAATTTCCCGAAGTAGCAAAAATGACAAAAATACACCATAGGGTTGAGATCAATTCTACACATCCACGAGGGTCTGTAAGATGGTTAAACGTGTTGTAAGGCTTAGTTATGAACTGCTTTGAGCTGTAACAGTCATTACAAGAATATTCGTGGAGTTAAGAGCTATATGTGTTCCTTACGGGGTAACGGGTCGTGTGTAGGAGTATACGCGGGTTACGGATAGCTATCATATCCTCTTGATGGAGCTTGACACTGCAATAAAAGTACTGCATTACATTTTTTAATGAAAATAAATCACTTCCATAGCCATTGGCACCGGTGACAGAAGTAGTTTTGATCGGCCGGTCATGACCGAACGAGCGGTGGGAATTGAATTGTTTTCTGCCTCTGTATACCTAATTCTAGTGAGCCTTATCTTGATGCAGCAGCATTTAAGAAGGTCAGAGGAAGGCTATGTACACTACAGGAGTAATCAAACAGACTCTGCAATCCTGAAATAGTGTATAAAAACTTGTTTTCATCACAGTTTTCTACTTAAACTAGCTGTAACTCCTTTAGTTTTACTCGTATTGATTTTTCAACCATGGATTCGAAATCTGCACCCTTTTCCGATCCTTATGGTATGTAACAAGTACCGATACACACAGTATTAAGAAAATATATATTACGTCCTCACGTAAATGACGTAGATTATAAATAACGAAAAACGAAACTAGACACAGGATTGGAATGGGATAGGGTTTAAAAGAAAGAGAAAAATATTTATAATTTCACAACATAACTCTTTGCTATATTTGATCGGTATCTATCTCATGAAAAATAGTTATTTACTAAAATTTTGATATCATTAAACAAACAATATTAGCTTCTAAGCTAAGATACCAATTGAACAAAGTGCTTTGTTTATTAGTTGGTAATTTCATAAGGAATATCTGATATCTTTTCCATCAACATTGGTAAAGTATTAGATCCACCATACTGATTTTATCATCTGTTTTAACCCAAATAAATTCCTTTATAGCAATAAAAGTTGCTGGTGAAATGAACCGAAACTAAGCTGAAAGTCTTACATTATTCCCATGTACAACATAGTTTAAAAACAACAAAATCGAAGAGGAAATTTTGCAAAAAATTTCCCGAAGTAGCAAAAATGACAAAAATACACCTATGGGTTGAGATCAATTCTACACATCCACGAGGGTCTGTAAGATGGTTAAACGTGTTGTAAGGCTTAGTTATGAACTGCTTTGAGCTGTAACAGTCATTACAAGAATATTCGTGGAAGTTAAGAGCTATATGTGTTCCTTACGGGGTAACGGGTCGTGTGTAGGAGTATACGCGGGTTACGGATAGCTATCATATCCTCTTGATGGAGCTTGACACTGCAATAAAAGTACTGCATTACATTTTTTAATGAAAATAAATCACTTTCCATAGCCATTGGCACCGGTGACAGAGTCAGTAGTTTTGATCGGGCCGGTCATGACCGAACGAGCGGTGGGAATTGAATTGTTTTCTGCCTCTATAGTGAGCCTTATCTTGATGCAGCAGCATTTAAGAAGCTCAGAGGAAGGCTATGTACACTATAGGAGTATTCAAACAGACTCTGCAATCCTGAAATAGTGTATAAAAACTTGTTTTCATCACAGTTTCTACTTAAACTAGCTGTAACTCCTTTCGTTTGACTCGTATTGAATTTTCAAGCATGCTTCGAAATCTGCACCCTTTTCCGATCCTTATGGTATGTAACAAGTACCGATACACACAGTATTAAGAAAATATATATTACGTCCTCACGTAAATGACGTAGATTATAAATAACGAAAAACGAAACTAGACACAGGATTGGAATGGGATAGGGTTTAAAAGAAAGAGAAAAATATTTATGATTTCACAACATAACTCTTTGTTATATTTGATCGGTATCTATCTCATGAAAAATAGTTATTTACTAAAATTTTGATATCATTAAACAAACAATATTAGCTTCTAAGCTAAGATACCAATTGAACAAAGTGCTTTGTTTATTAGTTGGTAATTTCATAAGGAATATCTGATATCTTTTCCATCAACATTGGTAAAGTATTAGATCCACCATACTGATTTTATCATTGGTTTTAACCCAAATAAATTCCTTTATAGCAATAAAAGTTGCTGGTGAAATGAACCGAAACTAAGCTGAAAGTCTTACATTATTCCCATGTACAACATAGTTTAAAAACAACAAAATCGAAGAGAAAATTTTGCAAAAAATTTCCCGAAGTAGCAAAAATGACAAAAATACACCATGGGTTGAGATCAATTCTACACATCCACGAGGGTCTGTAAGATGGTTAAACGTGTTGTAAAGCTTAGTTATGAACTGCTTTGAGCTGTAACAGTCATTACAAGAATAGTCGTGGAAGTTAAGAGTATATGTGTTCCTTACGGGGTAACGGGTCGTGTGTAGGAGTATACGCGGGTTACGGATAGCTATCATATCCTCTTGATGGAGCTTGACACTGCAATAAAAGTACTGCATTACATTCTTTTAATGAAAATAAATCACTTCCATAGCCATTGGCACCGGTGACAGAAGTAGTTTTGATCGGCCGGTCATGACCGAACGAGCGGTGGGAATTGAATTGTTTTCTGCCTCTGTATACCTAATTCTAGTGAGCCTTATCTTGATGCAGCAGCATTTAAGAAGGTCAGAGGAAGGCTATGTACACTACAGGAGTAATCAAACAGACTCTGCCATCCTGAAATAGTGTATAAAAACTTGTTTTCATCACATGTTTCTACTTAAACTAGCTGTAACTCCTTTCGTTTGACTCGTATTGAATTTTCAAGAAAGGATTCATAATCTGCAGACTTTTCCGATCCTTATGGTATGTAACAAGTACCGATAAACACAGTATTAAGAAAATATATATTACGTCCTCACGTAAATTACGTAGATTATAAATAACGAAAAACGAAACTAGACGCAGGATTGGAATGGGATAGGGTTTAAAAGAAAGAGAAAAATATTTATGATTTCACAACATAACTCTTTGTTATATTTGATCGGTATCTATCTCATGAAAAATAGTTATTTACTAAAATTTTGATATCATTAAACAAACAATATTAGCTTCTAAGCTAAGATACCAATTGAACAAAGTGCTTTGTTTATTAGTTGGTAATTTCATAAGGAATATCTGATATCTTTTCCATCAACATTGGTAAAGTATTAGATCCACCATACTGATTTTATCATCTGTTTTAACCCAAATAAATTCCTTTATAGCAATAAAAGTTGCTGGTGAAATGAACCGAAACTAAGCTGAAAGTCTTACATTATTCCCATGTACAACATAGTTTAAAAAGAACAAAATCGAAGAGGAAATTTTGCAAAAAATTTCCCGAAGTAGCAAAAATGACAAAAATACACCATAGGTTGAGATCAATTCTACACATCCACGAGGGTCTGTAAGATGGTTAAACGTGTTGTAAGGCTTAGTTATGAACTGCTTTGAGCTGTAACAGTCATTACAAGAATATTCGTGGAAGTTAAGAGCTATATGTGTTCCTTACGGGGTAACGGGTCGTGTGTAGGAGTATACGCGGGTTACGGATAGCTATCATATCCTCTTGATGGAGCTTGACACTGCAATAAAAGTACTGCATTACATTTTTGTAATGAAAATAAATCACTTCCATAGCCATTGGCACCGGTGACAGAAGTAGTTTTGATCGGCCGGTCATGACCGAACGAGCGGTGGGAATTGAATTGTTTTCTGCCTCTATATACCTAATTCTAGTGAGCCTTATCTTGATGCAGCAGCATTTAAGAAGGTCAGAGGAAGGCTATGTACACTACAGGAGTAATCAAACAGACTCTGCCATCCTGAAATAGTGTATAAAAACTTGTTTTCATCACAGTTTCTACTTAAACTAGCTGTAACTCCTTTCGTTTGACTCGTATCGAATTTTCAAGCATGGATTCAGAATCTGCACAGTTTTCCGATCCTTATGGTATGTAACAAGTACCGATAAACACAGTATTAAGAAAATATATATTACGTCCTCACGTAAATGACGTAGATTATAAATAACGAAAAACGAAACTAGACACAGGATTGGAATGGGATAGGGTTTAAAAGAAAGAGAAAAATATTTATGATTTCACAACATAACTCTTTGTTATATTTGATCGGTATCTATCTCATGAAAAATAGTTATTTACTAAAATTTTGATATCATTAAACAAACAATATTAGCTTCTAAGCTAAGATACCAATTGAACAAAGTGCTTTGTTTATTAGTTGGTAATTTCATAAGGAATATCTGATATCTTTTCCATCAACATTGGTAAAGTATTAGATCCACCATACTGATTTTATCATCTGTTTTAACCCAAATAAATTCCTTTATAGCAATAAAAGTTGCTGGTGAAATGAACCGAAACTAAGCTGAAAGTCTTACATTATTCCCATGTACAACATAGTTTAAAAACAACAAAATCGAAGAGGAAATTTTGCAAAAAATTTCCCGAAGTAGCAAAAATGACAAAAATACACCCTATGTTGAGATCAATTCTACACATCCACGAGGGTCTGTAAGATGGTTAAACGTGTTGTAAGGCTTAGTTATGAACTGCTTTGAGCTGTAACAGTCATTACAAGAATATTCGTGGAAGTTAAGACTATATGTGTTCCTTACGGGGTAACGGGTCGTGTGTAGGAGTATACGCGGGTTACGGATAGCTATCATATCCTCTTGATGGAGCTTGACACTGCAATAAAAGTACTGCATTACATTTTTTAATGAAAATAAATAACTTTCATAGCCATTGGCACCGGTGACAGAAGTAGTTTTGATCGGCCGGTCATGACCGAACGAGCGGTGGGAATTGAATTGTTTTCTGCCTCTCTAGTGAGCCTTATCTTGATTCAGCAGCATTTAAGAAGCTCAGAGGAAGGCTATGTACACTATAGGAGTATTCAAACAGACTCTGCAATCCTGAAATAGTGTATAAAAACTTGTTTTCATCACAGTTTCTACTTAAACTAGCTGTAACTCCTTTAGTTTTACTCGTATTGATTTTTCAACCATGGATTCGAAATCTGCACCTTTTTCCGATCCTTATGGTATGTAACAAGTACCGATACACACAGTATTAAGAAAATATATATTACGTCCTCACGTAAATGACGTAGATTATAAATAACGAAAAACGAAACTAGACACAGGATTGGAATGGGATAGGGTTTAAAAGAAAGAGAAAAATATTTATAATTTCACAACATAACTCTTTGCTATATTTGATCGGTATCTATCTCATGAAAAATAGTTATTTACTAAAATTTTGATATCATTAAACAAACAATATTAGCTTCTAAGCTAAGATACCAATTGAACAAAGTGCTTTGTTTATTAGTTGGTAATTTCATAAGGAATATCTGATATCTTTTCCATCAACATTGGTAAAGTATTAGATCCACCATACTGATTTTATCATTGTTTTAACCCAAATAAATTCCTTTATAGCAATAAAAGTTGCTGGTGAAATGAACCGAAACTAAGCTGAAAGTCTTACATTATTCCCATGTACAACATAGTTTAAAAACAACAAAATCGAAGAGGAAATTTTGCAAAAAATTTCCCGAGTAGCAAAAATGACCAAAAATACACCATAGGGTTGAGATCAATTCTACACATCCACGAGGGTCTGTAAGATGGTTAAACGTGTTGTAAGGCTTAGTTATGAACTGCTTTGAGCTGTAACAGTCATTACAAGAATATTCGTGGAAGTTAAGAGTGTATGTGTTCCTTACGGGGTAACGGGTCGTGTGTAGGAGTATACGCGGGTTACGGATAGCTATCATATCCTCTTGATGGAGCTTGACACTGCAATAAAAGTACTGCATTACATTTTTTAATGAAAATAAATCACTTCCATAGCCATTGGCACCGGTGACAGAGTAGTTTTGATCGGCCGGTCATGACCGAGCGAGCGGTGGGAATTGAATTGTTTTCTGCCTCTATATACCTAATTCTAGTGAGCCTTATCTTGATGCAGCAGCATTTAAGAAGGTCAGAGGAAGGCTATGTACACTACAGGAGTAATCAAACAGACTCTGCCATCCTGAAATAGTGTATAAAAACTGGTTTTCATCACAGTTTCTACTTAAACTAGCTGTAACTCCTTTCGTTTGACTTGTATCGAATTTTCAAGCATGGATTCAGAATCTGCAGAGTTTTCCGATCCTTATGGTATGTAACAAGTACCGATAAACACAGTATTAAGAAAATATATATTACGTCCTCACGTAAATTACTTAGATTATAAATAACGAAAAACGAAACTAGACGCAGGATTGGAATGGGATAGGGTTTAAAAGAAAGAGAAAAATATTTATAATTTCACAACATAACTCTTTGCTATATTTGATCGGTATCTATCTCATGAAAAATAGTTATTTACTAAAATTTTGATATCATTAAACAAACAATATTAGCTTCTAAGCTCAGATACCAATTGAACAAAGTGCTTTGTTTATTAGTTGGTAATTTCATAAGGAATATCTGATATCTTTTCCATCAACATTGGTAAAGTATTAGATCCACCATACTGATTTTATCATCTGTTTTAACCCAAATAAATTCCTTTATAGCAATAAAAGTTGCTGGTGAAATGAACCGAAACTAAGCTGAAAGTCTTACATTATTCCCATGTACAACATAGTTTAAAAACAACAAAATCGAAGAGGAAATTTTGCAAAAAATTTCCCGAAGTAGCAAAAATGACCAAAATTACACCATAGGGTTGAGATCAATTCTACACATCCACGAGGGTCTGTAAGATGGTTAAACGTGTTGTAAGGCTTAGTTATGAACTGCTTTGAGCTGTAACAGTCATTACAAGAATATTCGTGGAAGTTAAGAGTATATGTGTTCCTTACGGGGTAACGGGTCGTGTGTAGTAGTATACGCGGGTTACGGATAGCTATCATATCCTCTTGATGGAGCTTGACACTGCAATAAAAGTACTGCATTACATTCTTTTAATGAAAATAAATCACTTCCATAGCCATTGGCACCGGTGACAGAAGTAGTTTTTGATCGGCCGGTCATGACCGAACGAGCGGTGGGAATTGAATTGTTTTCTGCCTCTATATACCTAATTCTAGTGAGCCTTATCTTGATGCAGCAGCATTTAAGAAGGTCAGAGGAAGGCTATGTACACTACAGGAGTAATCAAACAGACTCTGCCATCCTGAAATAGTGTATAAAAACTGGTTTTCATCACAGTTTCTACTTAAACTAGCTGTAACTCCTTTCGTTTGACTCGTATTGAATTTTCAAGCATGGATTCAGAATCTGCAGAGTTTTCCGATCCTTATGGTATGTAACAAGTACCGATAAACACAGTATTAAGAAAATATATATTACGTCCTCACGTAAATTACTTAGATTATAAATAACGAAAAACGAAACTAGACGCAGGATTGGAATGGGATAGGGTTTAAAAGAAAGAGAAAAATATTTATGATTTCACAACATAACTCTTTGTTATATTTGATCGGTATCTATCTCATGAAAAATAGTTATTTACTAAAATTTTGATATCATTAAACAAACAATATTAGCTTCTAAGCTAAGATACCAATTGAACAAAGTGCTTTGTTTATTAGTTGGTAATTTCATAAGGAATATCTGATATCTTTTCCATCAACATTGGTAAAGTATTAGATCCACCATACTGATTTTATCATCTGTTTTAACCCAAATAAATTCCTTTATAGCAATAAAAGTTGCTGGTGAAATGAACCGAAACTAAGCTGAAAGTCTTACATTATTCCCATGTACAACATAGTTTAAAAACAACAAAATCGAAGAGGAAATTTTGCAAAAAATTTCCCGAAGTAGCAAAAATGACAAAAATACACCATAGGGTTGAGATCAATTCTACACATCCACGAGGGTCTGTAAGATGGTTAAACGTGTTGTAAGGCTTAGTTATGAACTGCTTTGAGCTGTAACAGTCATTACAAGAATATTCGTGGAAGTTAAGAGTGTATGTGTTCCTTACGGGGTAACGGGTCGTGTGTAGTAGTATACGCGGGTTACGGATAGCTATCATATCCTCTTGATGGAGCTTGACACTGCAATAAAAGTACTGCATTACATTCTTTTAATGAAAATAAATCACTTCCATAGCCATTGGCACCGGTGACAGAAGTAGTTTTGATCGGCCGGTCATGACCGAACGAGCGGTGGGAATTGAATTGTTTTCTGCCTCTGTATACCTAATTCTAGTGAGCCTTATCTTGATGCAGCAGCATTTAAGAAGGTCAGAGGAAGGCTATGTACACTACAGGAGTAATCAAACAGACTCTGCCATCCTGAAATAGTGTATAAAAACTGGTTTTCATCACAGTTTCTACTTAAACTAGCTGTAACTCCTTTCGTTTGACTCGTATCAATTTTCAAGCATGGATTCAGAATCTGCAGAGTTTTCCGATCCTTATGGTATGTAACAAGTACCGATAAACACAGTATTAAGAAAATATATATTACGTCCTCACGTAAATTACTTAGATTATAAATAACGAAAAACGAAACTAGACGCAGGATTGGAATGGGATAGGGTTTAAAAGAAAGAGAAAAATATTTATGATTTCACAACATAACTCTTTGTTATATTTGATCGGTATCTATCTCATGAAAAATAGTTATTTACTAAAATTTTGATATCATTAAACAAACAATATTAGCTTCTAAGCTCAGATACCAATTGAACAAAGTGCTTTGTTTATTAGTTGGTAATTTCATAAGGAATATCTGATATCTTTTCCATCAACATTGGTAAAGTATTAGATCCACCATACTGATTTTATCATCTGTTTTAACCCAAATAAATTCCTTTATAGCAATAAAAGTTGCTGGTGAAATGAACCGAAACTAAGCTGAAAGTCTTACATTATTCCCATGTACAACATAGTTTAAAAACAACAAAATCGAAGAGGAAATTTTGCAAAAAATTTCCCGAAGTAGCAAAAATGACCAAAAATTACACCATGGGTTGAGATCAATTCTACACATCCACGAGGGTCTGTAAGATGGTTAAACGTGTTGTAAGGCTTAGTTATGAACTGCTTTGAGCTGTAACAGTCATTACAAGAATATTCGTGGAAGTTAAGAGTGTATGTGTTCCTTACGGGGTAACGGGTCGTGTGTAGTAGTATACGCGGGTTACGGATAGCTATCATATCCTCTTGATGGAGCTTGACACTGCAATAAAAGTACTGCATTACATTCTTTTAATGAAAATAAATCACTTCCATAGCCATTGGCACCGGTGACAGAAGATTTTGATCGGCCGGTCATGACCGAACGAGCGGTGGGAATTGAATTGTTTTCTGCCTCTGTATACCTAATTCTAGTGAGCCTTATCTTGATGCAGCAGCATTTAAGAAGGTCAGAGGAAGGCTATGTACACTACAGGAGTAATCAAACAGACTCTGCCATCCTGAAATAGTGTATAAAAACTGGTTTTCATCACAGTTTCTACTTAAACTAGCTGTAACTCCTTTCGTTTGACTTGTATCGAATTTTCAAGCATGGATTCAGAATCTGCAGAGTTTTCCGATCCTTATGGTATGTAACAAGTACCGATAAACACAGTATTAAGAAAATATATATTACGTCCTCACGTAAATTACTTAGATTATAAATAACGAAAAACGAAACTAGACGCAGGATTGGAATGGGATAGGGTTTAAAAGAAAGAGAAAAATATTTATGATTTCACAACATAACTCTTTGTTATATTTGATCGGTATCTATCTCATGAAAAATAGTTATTTACTAAAATTTTGATATCATTAAACAAACAATATTAGCTTCTAAGCTCAGATACCAATTGAACAAAGTGCTTTGTTTATTAGTTGGTAATTTCATAAGGAATATCTGATATCTTTTCCATCAACATTGGTAAAGTATTAGATCCACCATACTGATTTTATCATCTGTTTTAACCCAAATAAATTCCTTTATAGCAATAAAAGTTGCTGGTGAAATGAACCGAAACTAAGCTGAAAGTCTTACATTATTCCCATGTACAACATAGTTTAAAAACAACAAAATCGAAGAGGAAATTTTGCAAAAAATTTCCCGAAGTAGCAAAAATGACCAAAATTACACCATGGGTTGAGATCAATTCTACACATCCACGAGGGTCTGTAAGATGGTTAAACGTGTTGTAAGGCTTAGTTATGAACTGCTTTGAGCTGTAACAGTCATTACAAGAATATTCGTGGAAGTTAAGAGTGTATGTGTTCCTTACGGGGTAACGGGTCGTGTGTAGTAGTATACGCGGGTTACGGATAGCTATCATATCCTCTTGATGGAGCTTGACACTGCAATAAAAGTACTGCATTACATTCTTTTAATGAAAATAAATCACTTCCATAGCCATTGGCACCGGTGACAGAAGATTTTGATCGGCCGGTCATGACCGAACGAGCGGTGGGAATTGAATTGTTTTCTGCCTCTGTATACCTAATTCTAGTGAGCCTTATCTTGATGCAGCAGCATTTAAGAAGGTCAGAGGAAGGCTATGTACACTACAGGAGTAATCAAACAGACTCTGCCATCCTGAAATAGTGTATAAAAACTGGTTTTCATCACAGTTTCTACTTAAACTAGCTGTAACTCCTTTCGTTTGACTCGTATCAATTTTCAAGCATGGATTCAGAATCTGCAGAGTTTTCCGATCCTTATGGTATGTAACAAGTACCGATAAACACAGTATTAAGAAAATATATATTACGTCCTCACGTAAATTACTTAGATTATAAATAACGAAAAACGAAACTAGACGCAGGATTGGAATGGGATAGGGTTTAAAAGAAAGAGAAAAATATTTATGATTTCACAACATAACTCTTTGTTATATTTGATCGGTATCTATCTCATGAAAAATAGTTATTTACTAAAATTTTGATATCATTAAACAAACAATATTAGCTTCTAAGCTCAGATACCAATTGAACAAAGTGCTTTGTTTATTAGTTGGTAATTTCATAAGGAATATCTGATATCTTTTCCATCAACATTGGTAAAGTATTAGATCCACCATACTGATTTTATCATCTGTTTTAACCCAAATAAATTCCTTTATAGCAATAAAAGTTGCTGGTGAAATGAACCGAAACTAAGCTGAAAGTCTTACATTATTCCCATGTACAACATAGTTTAAAAACAACAAAATCGAAGAGGAAATTTTGCAAAAAATTTCCCGAAGTAGCAAAAATGACCAAAATTACACCATGGGTTGAGATCAATTCTACACATCCACGAGGGTCTGTAAGATGGTTAAACGTGTTGTAAGGCTTAGTTATGAACTGCTTTGAGCTGTAACAGTCATTACAAGAATATTCGTGGAAGTTAAGAGTATATGTGTTCCTTACGGGGTAACGGGTCGTGTGTAGTAGTATACGCGGGTTACGGATAGCTATCATATCCTCTTGATGGAGCTTGACACTGCAATAAAAGTACTGCATTACATTCTTTTAATGAAAATAAATCACTTCCATAGCCATTGGCACCGGTGACAGAAGTAGTTTTGATCGGCCGGTCATGACCGAACGAGCGGTGGGAATTGAATTGTTTTCTGCCTCTGTATACCTAATTCTAGTGAGCCTTATCTTGATGCAGCAGCATTTAAGAAGGTCAGAGGAAGGCTATGTACACTACAGGAGTAATCAAACAGACTCTGCCATCCTGAAATAGTGTATAAAAACTGGTTTTCATCACAGTTTTCTACTTAAACTAGCTGTAACTCCTTTCGTTTGACTCGTATCGAATTTTCAAGCATGGATTCAGAATCTGCAGAGTTTTTCCGATCCTTATGGTATGTAACAAGTACCGATAAACACAGTATTAAGAAAATATATATTACGTCCTCACGTAAATGACGTAGATTATAAATAACGAAAAACGAAACTAGACACAGGATTGGAATGGGATAGGGTTTAAAAGAAAGAGAAAAATATTTATGATTTCACAACATAACTCTTTGTTATATTTGATCGGTATCTATCTCATGAAAAATAGTTATTTACTAAAATTTTGATATCATTAAACAAACAATATTAGCTTCTAAGCTAAGATACCAATTGAACAAAGTGCTTTGTTTATTAGTTGGTAATTTCATAAGGAATATCTGATATCTTTTCCATCAACATTGGTAAAGTATTAGATCCACCATACTGATTTTATCATCTGTTTTAACCCAAATAAATTCCTTTATAGCAATAAAAGTTGCTGGTGAAATGAACCGAAACTAAGCTGAAAGTCTTACATTATTCCCATGTACAACATAGTTTAAAAACAACAAAATCGAAGAGGAAATTTTGCAAAAAATTTCCCGAAGTAGCAAAAATGACCAAAAATACACCATAGGGTTGAGATCAATTCTACACATCCACGAGGGTCTGTAAGATGGTTAAACGTGTTGTAAGGCTTAGTTATGAACTGCTTTGAGCTGTAACAGTCATTACAAGAATATTCGTGGAAGTTAAGAGTATATGTGTTCCTTACGGGGTAACGGGTCGTGTGTAGGAGTATACGCGGGTTACGGATAGCTATCATATCCTCTTGATGGAGCTTGACACTGCAATAAAAGTACTGCATTACATTTTTTAATGAAAATAAATCACTTCCATAGCCATTGGCACCGGTGACAGAGTAGATTTTGATCGGCCGGTCATGACCGAACGAGCGGTGGGAATTGAATTGTTTTCTGCCTCTGTATACCTAATTCTAGTGAGCCTTATCTTGATGCAGCAGCATTTAAGAAGGTCAGAGGAAGGCTATGTACACTACAGGAGTAATCAAACAGACTCTGCCATCCTGAAATAGTGTATAAAAACTGGTTTTCATCACAGTTTTCTACTTAAACTAGCTGTAACTCCTTTCGTTTGACTCGTATCAATTTTCAAGCATGGATTCAGAATCTGCAGAGTTTTCCGATCCTTATGGTATGTAACAAGTACCGATAAACACAGTATTAAGAAAATATATATTACGTCCTCACGTAAATTACTTAGATTATAAATAACGAAAAAACGAAACTAGACGCAGGATTGGAATGGGATAGGGTTTAAAAGAAAGAGAAAAATATTTATGATTTCACAACATAACTCTTTGTTATATTTGATCGGTATCTATCTCATGAAAAATAGTTATTTACTAAAATTTTGATATCATTAAACAAACAATATTAGCTTCTAAGCTAAGATACCAATTGAACAAAGTGCTTTGTTTATTAGTTGGTAATTTCATAAGGAATATCTGATATCTTTTCCATCAACATTGGTAAAGTATTAGATCCACCATACTGATTTTATCATCTGTTTTAACCCAAATAAATTCCTTTATAGCAATAAAAGTTGCTGGTGAAATGAACCGAAACTAAGCTGAAAGTCTTACATTATTCCCATGTACAACATAGTTTAAAAACAACAAAATCGAAGAGGAAATTTTGCAAAAAATTTCCCGAAGTAGCAAAAATGACCAAAATACACCATAGGGTTGAGATCAATTCTACACATCCACGAGGGTCTGTAAGATGGTTAAACGTGTTGTAAGGCTTAGTTATGAACTGCTTTGAGCTGTAACAGTCATTACAAGAATATTCGTGGAAGTTAAGAGTGTATGTGTTCCTTACGGGGTAACGGGTCGTGTGTAGTAGTATACGCGGGTTACGGATAGCTATCATATCCTCTTGATGGAGCTTGACACTGCAATAAAAGTACTGCATTACATTCTTTTAATGAAAATAAATCACTTCCATAGCCATTGGCACCGGTGACAGAAGATTTTGATCGGCCGGTCATGACCGAACGAGCGGTGGGAATTGAATTGTTTTCTGCCTCTGTATACCTAATTCTAGTGAGCCTTATCTTGATGCAGCAGCATTTAAGAAGGTCAGAGGAAGGCTATGTACACTACAGGAGTAATCAAACAGACTCTGCCATCCTGAAATAGTGTATAAAAACTGGTTTTCATCACAGTTTCTACTTAAACTAGCTGTAACTCCTTTCGTTTGACTCGTATCCAATTTTCAAGCATGGATTCAGAATCTGCAGAGTTTTCCGATCCTTATGGTATGTAACAAGTACCGATAAACACAGTATTAAGAAAATATATATTACGTCCTCACGTAAATTACTTAGATTATAAATAACGAAAAACGAAACTAGACGCAGGATTGGAATGGGATAGGGTTTAAAAGAAAGAGAAAAATATTTATGATTTCACAACATAACTCTTTGTTATATTTGATCGGTATCTATCTCATGAAAAATAGTTATTTACTAAAATTTTGATATCATTAAACAAACAATATTAGCTTCTAAGCTCAGATACCAATTGAACAAAGTGCTTTGTTTATTAGTTGGTAATTTCATAAGGAATATCTGATATCTTTTCCATCAACATTGGTAAAGTATTAGATCCACCATACTGATTTTATCATCTGTTTTAACCCAAATAAATTCCTTTATAGCAATAAAAGTTGCTGGTGAAATGAACCGAAACTAAGCTGAAAGTCTTACATTATTCCCATGTACAACATAGTTTAAAAACAACAAAATCGAAGAGGAAATTTTGCAAAAAATTTCCCGAAGTAGCAAAAATGACCAAAATTACACCATGGGTTGAGATCAATTCTACACATCCACGAGGGTCTGTAAGATGGTTAAACGTGTTGTAAGGCTTAGTTATGAACTGCTTTGAGCTGTAACAGTCATTACAAGAATATTCGTGGAAGTTAAGAGTGTATGTGTTCCTTACGGGGTAACGGGTCGTGTGTAGTAGTATACGCGGGTTACGGATAGCTATCATATCCTCTTGATGGAGCTTGACACTGCAATAAAAGTACTGCATTACATTCTTTTAATGAAAATAAATCACTTCCATAGCCATTGGCACCGGTGACAGAAGATTTTGATCGGCCGGTCATGACCGAACGAGCGGTGGGAATTGAATTGTTTTCTGCCTCTGTATACCTAATTCTAGTGAGCCTTATCTTGATGCAGCAGCATTTAAGAAGGTCAGAGGAAGGCTATGTACACTACAGGAGTAATCAAACAGACTCTGCCATCCTGAAATAGTGTATAAAAACTGGTTTTCATCACAGTTTTCTACTTAAACTAGCTGTAACTCCTTTCGTTTGACTCGTATCGAATTTTCAAGCATGGATTCAGAATCTGCAGAGTTTTCCGATCCTTATGGTATGTAACAAGTACCGATAAACACAGTATTAAGAAAATATATATTACGTCCTCACGTAAATTACTTAGATTATAAATAACGAAAAACGAAACTAGACGCAGGATTGGAATGGGATAGGGTTTAAAAGAAAGAGAAAAATATTTATGATTTCACAACATAACTCTTTGTTATATTTGATCGGTATCTATCTCATGAAAAATAGTTATTTACTAAAATTTTGATATCATTAAACAAACAATATTAGCTTCTAAGCTCAGATACCAATTGAACAAAGTGCTTTGTTTATTAGTTGGTAATTTCATAAGGAATATCTGATATCTTTTCCATCAACATTGGTAAAGTATTAGATCCACCATACTGATTTTATCATCTGTTTTAACCCAAATAAATTCCTTTATAGCAATAAAAGTTGCTGGTGAAATGAACCGAAACTAAGCTGAAAGTCTTACATTATTCCCATGTACAACATAGTTTAAAAACAACAAAATCGAAGAGGAAATTTTGCAAAAAATTTCCCGAAGTAGCAAAAATGACAAAAATACACCATGGGTTGAGATCAATTCTACACATCCACGAGGGTCTGTAAGATGGTTAAACGTGTTGTAAGGCTTAGTTATGAACTGCTTTGAGCTGTAACAGTCATTACAAGAATATTCGTGGAAGTTAAGAGTGTATGTGTTCCTTACGGGGTAACGGGTCGTGTGTAGTAGTATACGCGGGTTACGGATAGCTATCATATCCTCTTGATGGAGCTTGACACTGCAATAAAAGTACTGCATTACATTCTTTTTAATGAAAATAAATCACTTCCATAGCCATTGGCACCGGTGACAGAAGATTTTGATCGGCCGGTCATGACCGAACGAGCGGTGGGAATTGAATTGTTTTCTGCCTCTGTATACCTAATTCTAGTGAGCCTTATCTTGATGCAGCAGCATTTAAGAAGGTCAGAGGAAGGCTATGTACACTACAGGAGTAATCAAACAGACTCTGCCATCCTGAAATAGTGTATAAAAACTGGTTTTCATCACAGTTTCTACTTAAACTAGCTGTAACTCCTTTCGTTTGACTCGTATCCAATTTTCAAGCATGGATTCAGAATCTGCAGAGTTTTCCGATCCTTATGGTATGTAACAAGTACCGATAAACACAGTATTAAGAAAATATATATTACGTCCTCACGTAAATTACTTAGATTATAAATAACGAAAAAACGAAACTAGACGCAGGATTGGAATGGGATAGGGTTTAAAAGAAAGAGAAAAATATTTATGATTTCACAACATAACTCTTTGTTATATTTGATCGGTATCTATCTCATGAAAAATAGTTATTTACTAAAATTTTGATATCATTAAACAAACAATATTAGCTTCTAAGCTCAGATACCAATTGAACAAAGTGCTTTGTTTATTAGTTGGTAATTTCATAAGGAATATCTGATATCTTTTCCATCAACATTGGTAAAGTATTAGATCCACCATACTGATTTTATCATCTGTTTTAACCCAAATAAATTCCTTTATAGCAATAAAAGTTGCTGGTGAAATGAACCGAAACTAAGCTGAAAGTCTTACATTATTCCCATGTACAACATAGTTTAAAAACAACAAAATCGAAGAGGAAATTTTGCAAAAAATTTCCCGAAGTAGCAAAAATGACCAAAATTACACCATGGGTTGAGATCAATTCTACACATCCACGAGGGTCTGTAAGATGGTTAAACGTGTTGTAAGGCTTAGTTATGAACTGCTTTGAGCTGTAACAGTCATTACAAGAATATTCGTGGAAGTTAAGAGTGTATGTGTTCCTTACGGGGTAACGGGTCGTGTGTAGTAGTATACGCGGGTTACGGATAGCTATCATATCCTCTTGATGGAGCTTGACACTGCAATAAAAGTACTGCATTACATTCTTTTAATGAAAATAAATCACTTCCATAGCCATTGGCACCGGTGACAGAAGATTTTGATCGGCCGGTCATGACCGAACGAGCGGTGGGAATTGAATTGTTTTCTGCCTCTGTATACCTAATTCTAGTGAGCCTTATCTTGATGCAGCAGCATTTAAGAAGGTCAGAGGAAGGCTATGTACACTACAGGAGTAATCAAACAGACTCTGCCATCCTGAAATAAGTGTATAAAAACTGGTTTTCATCACAGTTTCTACTTAAACTAGCTGTAACTCCTTTCGTTTGACTCGTATCCAATTTTCAAGCATGGATTCAGAATCTGCAGAGTTTTCCGATCCTTATGGTATGTAACAAGTACCGATAAACACAGTATTAAGAAAATATATATTACGTCCTCACGTAAATTACTTAGATTATAAATAACGAAAAACGAAACTAGACGCAGGATTGGAATGGGATAGGGTTTAAAAGAAAGAGAAAAATATTTATGATTTCACAACATAACTCTTTGTTATATTTGATCGGTATCTATCTCATGAAAAATAGTTATTTACTAAAATTTTGATATCATTAAACAAACAATATTAGCTTCTAAGCTCAGATACCAATTGAACAAAGTGCTTTGTTTATTAGTTGGTAATTTCATAAGGAATATCTGATATCTTTTCCATCAACATTGGTAAAGTATTAGATCCACCATACTGATTTTATCATCTGTTTTAACCCAAATAAATTCCTTTATAGCAATAAAAGTTGCTGGTGAAATGAACCGAAACTAAGCTGAAAGTCTTACATTATTCCCATGTACAACATAGTTTAAAAACAACAAAATCGAAGAGGAAATTTTGCAAAAAATTTCCCGAAGTAGCAAAAATGACCAAAATTACACCATGGGTTGAGATCAATTCTACACATCCACGAGGGTCTGTAAGATGGTTAAACGTGTTGTAAGGCTTAGTTATGAACTGCTTTGAGCTGTAACAGTCATTACAAGAATATTCGTGGAAGTTAAGAGTGTATGTGTTCCTTACGGGGTAACGGGTCGTGTGTAGTAGTATACGCGGGTTACGGATAGCTATCATATCCTCTTGATGGAGCTTGACACTGCAATAAAAGTACTGCATTACATTCTTTTAATGAAAATAAATCACTTCCATAGCCATTGGCACCGGTGACAGAAGATTTTGATCGGCCGGTCATGACCGAACGAGCGGTGGGAATTGAATTGTTTTCTGCCTCTGTATACCTAATTCTAGTGAGCCTTATCTTGATGCAGCAGCATTTAAGAAGGTCAGAGGAAGGCTATGTACACTACAGGAGTAATCAAACAGACTCTGCCATCCTGAAATAAGTGTATAAAAACTGGTTTTCATCACAGTTTCTACTTAAACTAGCTGTAACTCCTTTCGTTTGACTCGTATCCAATTTTCGAGCATGGATTCAGAATCTGCAGAGTTTTCCGATCCTTATGGTATGTAACAAGTACCGATAAACACAGTATTAAGAAAATATATATTACGTCCTCACGTAAATTACTTAGATTATAAATAACGAAAAACGAAACTAGACGCAGGATTGGAATGGGATAGGGTTTAAAAGAAAGAGAAAAATATTTATGATTTCACAACATAACTCTTTGTTATATTTGATCGGTATCTATCTCATGAAAAATAGTTATTTACTAAAATTTTGATATCATTAAACAAACACTATTAGCTTCTAAGCTCAGATACCAATTGAACAAAGTGCTGTGTTTATTAGTTGGTAATTTCATAACGAATATCTGATATCTTTTCCATCAACATTGGTAAAGTATTAGATCCACCATACTGATTTTATCATCTGTTTTGACCCAAATAAATTCCTTTATAGCAATAAAAGTTGCTGGTGAAATGAACCGAAACTAAGCTGAAAGTCTTACATTATTCCCATGTACAACATAGTTTAAAAACAACAAAATCGAAGAGGAAATTTTGCAAAAAATTTCCCGAAGTAGCAAAAATGACCAAAATTACACCATGGGTTGAGATCAATTCTACACATCCACGAGGGTCTGTAAGATGGTTATCATCTGTACCGCTAGCAGCCAGCCAGGACCTAACCCGGTGATATTTCTTCGTTTTAAACCTTCCCTGTTCCTCTACATGTCATTTTGAGGGATGGAGGAACAGTAACACATTATTCCTCAACATTAATAGTGGTTGGATATAAAGAAAACATTATCTATTAAGCTTAAATAGCCTGTGTCCACCCAGCTAGTGATCTCGCGCACGCGCACCTCCGCCGGGGCCACTCTATCCTGGGTGGACACTTCACACGGCTACAGCGGCCGTGCGTTGACTGCTGGGCTGGGTCACGTATATACAAAACCAAAATTGAGATTTTTATTATACACAGGAAAGCAATTATATATACTTAAAAAAATCGTTTGAAACACCTATCTGTTACCTACATAAACATTTATTATATTTGATTCGTATTTATTTTATGAAAAATGTTTATTTCTAAGGTCAATCATAAAATCGATAAATAGAATAAAGCAATAATAATGAAATTAAACCAATATAAGCCATAGAATAGAACATATAAAAATCATTCAAACCGAAAGTAAACCCTAAATAGGCCATAGAAAAAAGAAAAACGAAAAAAGCAACGAACAAATGAGAAAAAAACACCGTAATTATTTGTTTACATCCAAGAGTGTTAATTATAGCGTGTTAGGTACAGTAAAAGAAGTGTTAAGACATGGTGACTTACAAGGATAGAGATGAAGGTGAGTGTGTTGTGTTGTGAGTGTGTTGTGAGTGTGTTATGGCTGACGAATTGGCAAAAATTGATAAAAATACCGGTATACCAAAGGGCTTTTAATGCCTGTAATACCGCCCCGAAAATACTGGTATATCGCTAGTTAGACCCCACCTAGATTATGCAGCTCAATTTTTGTCCCCTTATTATAGGAAGAATATAGGCTCCTTGGAGTCAACCAGGCACTAGTTGCATCCCCTAATCTATAATATTTTTCACCCTTGTAATCAAATATTTCTCCCCGTCTTTTCTCCGTACAGACCAGTTGCATCCCCTAAGAGTGAGCGTCTCCTACACTTCTTCAAACATATCCCAGCAGACCTCCACGCCAGAGTCACCGCCGCCGCTGCTGCCGCTCCGCTCTCCCCGCACGAGTTCGATCAAGGCCTAACCTCACCTAAACAGAAGAGCCGAAGTTTGTCTAGTTCTCCGACAAATGTAGAAGATGATGGCAGGAAATCAAGACTTGTAGCTTTGTAAATAATGCTATTGTTGTTATTGTTGTTGTTTGTTGTTGTTCCTTGTTTTTTTATTTTTTTATTTTGCTATCTTGTATCCTCCTCCTTCTCCTCCTCCTCCTCCTCCTCCTCCTCCTCCTCCTCCTCCTCCTCCTCCTCCTCTTCCTTCTTTCGTAATTAAGGTTTAGATTGCTCTTTCCTATTTTTTATTTTGTCGTATTCTTTTTCTTTCGTTTCCTTTGTGTTTCAATGTAAATATTCGATTTTTTCAACGTTTTTTTATTATCATATCGTCTCTCTCTCTCTCTCTCTCTCTCTCTCTCTCTCTCTCTCCTCTCTCTCTCTCTCTCTCTCTCTCTCTCTCTCTCTCTCTCTCTCTCTCTCTCTCTCTCTCTCTCGTCTCCTTCAGTTGTCTATTCTCGTCTTCTCCTTCACATTCCTGTTTTTTTTTTTCCTCTTAAGTCTGTCCTCTCACTCTCACTTTAACTTTAACTTCATTACTACTACTACTACTACTACTACTACTACTACTACTACTACTACTACTACTACTACTACTACTACTACTATTACTATTACTATTACTATTACTACTACTACTACTACTACTACTACTATTACTATTGCTGCTGCTACTACTACTACTACTACTACTACTACTGCTGCTGCTATCATTGCTGTTTCTATCAAATTATCGATATTTTTTCAGCTTTTTATATATATTGTATTGTAAGCCAGTCTCCCAGAAGCTTTTAATTCCTCGAACGAACCTGATCCAGATATTTGGAATGTGGAAGTAGGATTCGATTCTGTTTCAAAGGGATTGGAAGAAGTTTGTGGAATATATAGAGACTTGAAGACCAATAGGCACATCGATAAGTGCCTTGTTTAGGTTCTGTCTCCCCCCCCGTCGAACCCCCTCCCCCCCTCAACCACCACCGCCACCACCACCACTACCTTGCCTCTTCACCACCAGAGGCGCTGCTGAGATGACGCTAAAGTTCTCGAATATATATTTTTTTGTTGTGTAAGTTAATGGTTTCGAGACAAGCAGTGTTCAATGGTAGCGTCTCTCTCTCTCTCTCTCTCTCTCTCTCTCTCTCTCTCTCTCTCTCTCTCTCTCTCTCTCTCTCTCTCTCTCTCTCTCTCTCTCTCTCTCTCTCTCTTTACTATATACACGTGCCGGCCATGTATTTCCTGTTAGTTAGTGAAATAAAAGTAACATTAAAATTATATTGAATTACTTAACCTAACTTAACCTAACCTAACTTAACCTAACTTAACCTAATCTAATCTAACTTAACTTAACCAAACCAAGATTAACTGACCTTTTTCTTAACCGGTTGCATCTTCCTCCGGGATTTTGAAGTCCAATAAGCCTTTTTTTCAATTATTTTCTTTCTTTCTTTCTTTCCATTCGTTGTAATTTCACTCCATGCACTATTAGAAAACTTTGAAGGAATTATCGTTTTTTCTTTTCTTTCTTTCTTTCTTCTCTTTCTTGTGAACTCTTATGAGATATTTCTGAAGGAAGGAAGGAAGGGAAGAAGGCAGGAGGGAAGGAAAGGAAAGGAAGGGAAGGGAAGGGTAGGGAGGGAGGGAGGGAGGAAGGAAGGAAGGAAGGGAGAGGGAGGAAACAGCCGAAGAGCTTTGCCAAAGTTCACAAATTCCACCTTCAAAATATTATCACTATCCTATATTTTGATCAACTTTTACACGTTTATTTTCTATCCATCTTGAACCCACGTCGACACTATCCTTTCCACGTGAGTTGAGTTCATCAGTAATATAGTAACACAGTATATAACGGATAAGTATAGATGTACAGAGACGTGTGTGTGTGTGTGTGTGTATAGACGGAGGTAAGGTAAGGTAAGGTAAGGTAAGGTAAGGTAAGGTTAGGTAAGGTTTCCAGTGCACAAGTTACGAGACACGAGTGAGTGAGTGTCTAACGTGGCAACGCGCACGCACACACACACACACACACACCAGACTTACCAACATGTACGTAGACAGCGATACCAACATGAAATACACATACACATACACATACACATACACATACACACAAGGAGTAAATAAGAGACGAGATACGAAAACATATATTGAAAAAGTCGAACACAACTACGAAGTATTAAATAAAATGAGAAATGTCTTTGATGTGTGAAGGTAAATAAATCGAAAGAAATAAAAAAACGTACGAAGCTTAAAGAGAAAATTCCGAACAGCAATAAAGCTTCGAGCACATCATAAAATAGTTTGAATGAAGCTTTGAATAAACAAACATCACTAAATAATAAACCACTGGAGAGAGAAATGAATACATATGAATAATAATAAATGAATAATAATTTTTCACTTTTTATGTTAATTTTTTCTACCGTATTTAGTATATATATAATAATAGATGAGAAGGAGAAAAAAATTAGAAAACGATTATACGAAAAAGGATTTGGTTTCTATATTAAGTTCTCTATATAACTATAAAATAAAAAAAACTCATTAAATCGTATTATATTCATCCCATTACTTACATTTCATTTGCATTCGCTATCTATTTATATCTTTTAATCAGTATTTTTGCATTATTTCCATTATTCCTCTTTTATTATTCATACCCTTTGCCGGTAAACTAACAGATACAGACAGACAGACAGACAGACAGAGACAGACACACCAGTTAGCCATTCCATTCCATCGACTTGCCTTAATTAATCGTTTACAAAATATGAAATTGATGCGGTTTTTACGCGTTGCAGTTCAGTTAATTTTTGTCACAATTCGATGCGTGAATAGCAGTGAGGGTGAATTTTATTGCCTTTTTGTAATGTAATCCTGTTGAAGCTTAAACGCAACAGAGATAGAGAGAGATATATAGAGAGATAAAGAGATAGGGATAGAGATATAGGGAGACAGAGATAGAGAGATATATGCAAGGTATTTTTAGTTATTATACATTAAGAAATTCGTGTTTTATGAAGGGAAGGAAAATGAAAGATAAGGACAATGAAAGGGAAGGAACATGAAGGGGAAGGAAAAAATATAATAAATCAGTTTTCATTCCTTTCACAATCTCCTGCATTTCTCCCTCTATTAAACTACCTCACTTCAGCTCACTTCACTCCCCTTTCCCTACCCTCACTTCACACTCGCACAGGACAATTGACACACACACACACTCCTTTCAATAGACTTCAATACCTTTACTTCCACATCAAACCTATTTCCTCAGTCTTCCTTGATCCTCCTGCCTCTATATCCACACCTAGATATCGAGGAGGAGGAGGAGGAGGAGGAGGAGGAGGGATTTTTCAGTGTACAATAATTACTACAAAAAGCGAAGGATATATTTATTTATATTTTTGTTATATACAGGAAGTAAAATGACACACCAACCAGCCAATAACGTTTGCTCTTTCATAACATTGCAATTATTTCTGCCAATCAGTTTTGGTTTGAGTCAGAGAACGCACTAGTGACGTTCTCTCTCTATGTATGTCTATATATATATTTTTTTTATTTTCCTCATTATATCGCGTTTGTTAGAGTTTGTCTGTGTGTCTGTGTGAACGTCAAACATCAAAACAAACTTTAACGTTTCTTTACACTAACAAAAATAATACAGTACACTACACCTTCTATACTACTACTAATGATAATAATTCAACCACTAATAATAATACCAATACTTAAATTATAACTCCTACGTGAGGAGTTAATATAAGATAAATAATCGCAGTACTATAAGGAAAGTAATTCATCGTCTTGGCTCCAATAGATCAGTGAAATCCTCTTGAAATGAGATGAGATGTACCTTCAAAGTCTCCTTCCATCCTTCAATCTTCCCAAGGCTAAATAACATGTTTTCACTTTCCCTACAGGGGTACTAAGGAGATTTGCGCGAAAAATTAATTAAGAGAAAAAAATGGAAATATGATAACATGTAATGATGTAGAGATAAAAATTGACGATTAATTAGGTAAATATAATGATCGTTTAAGTAGCTGTAAGGCTTATTATTATCATCAATGTGTTATAAATAGATTTTATTTTATTTTAATATATTCTTTCCGTTAAGTAGATTAAGTTGGATTAATCTGTTATTTTTACGTTCATTAATGATTGTAGGTAATGAAACTTTACCCATTTTCTTATATTATGAAAGGGGAGTCTTGTCTATACTTATTGAACATAGGAAGAAACTAGGTAAAGGAGTGAGAAAGAGCCTGATATTACTACGTTTAAGGAGGTTACGAGGCCAGTGAGGCAATGAGGATGTAAGGGGATGAACGCAGGTGGGTGATGGTGAGAGAACTGTTTAATAAAAATGAAATAAAGTAAGGAAGAAGAAAGGGAAGATATAAAGAGAAAAAGACATACTAGGTTCAGGCAAAGGGCAGACTCTTCAGAACTCTTTTAATAATCACAATATCGTACACTGTTTTAAATATCCCTGTATCTCCCTTTCAAGAATTCTCTCCAGCTGATAAAACCGTCTTTATCGAGGTCATTCATGTCCATCACACCGTCCACTAAATCTGAAAAGAAAAAGGAAAAGAACATTATATAGTAGTAGTAGTAGTAGTAGTAGTAGTAGTAGTAGTAGTAGTAGTAGTAGTAGTAGTTACCTATATAGAATTTCCAGGTATCCTCCCATTTCTTGTCACGATAATTCTTGACTATCTGTTGTTCTTCCTCGCTCAGACCTTTTAAATTATCTTCAGGCGTTCCTCCTCCTCCTCCTCCTTCTCCTCCTCCTCCTCCTCCCTCCTTCCCCTCCTCCTCTACGTCCTTCCCCTCCTCATCAACGACGTGTCCAAGAGCCGCTAGAATTTCCAAGCCGTCCAGTAAGAGATTGTTGTCAAAATCATGCATTCTGGAAAAAAATTTGTTTAGTTTGTGTGGTGAAAAAGAAAAAATTGTGTTTATCGGTAATTTTACTTTATTCTCTTTCTTTTTCTTTCGTTTCTTTTCTCTCATTGTTTTCTCTCTTTTTTTTCTCTCTCCTCTCTCTCTCTTTCACTCTTTTTCTCTCTTTCTCTCTCTGAAATAGTGAAAATCTAATTCCTTCTCGGACATATCTTGTATCTTAACTCTCCCTCTTTCTTTTCTCTCTTATATTTCTTCTCTCTCCTCTCTCTCTCTCTCACTCTCTCTTTCTCTCTTTCTCACTCATTTACTTACTTGAAATAATGAAAATCTAATTCCCTTTCAGACATATCTTGTATCTTCTCCAGGTTCATATACTCAGGTAATTCCTCCTTCAAGTGTCTGACGAAGGTGAAAGTAGGTCATTAATTAACCACGACACCCACTTATGACCTAATTAATCACCACCACACCTACCACCTGAGAACTAATTAACAGGCCAGGTAGGTAGTTAAAGTAAAGGTGATTGGACATTAATTAACTATCACACATGTCTAATGGGTCATTATTTTTTTTAACTTTTAATAGAATGATAAGAGAATAGAATAATAAGATAATAGAAGAACAAAATAATAAAATAACAAGACAATAGAATAACAAGAAAAGAAAATAACAAGAAAAAAGTAGAATAACAAAAAAACTAAAGAATAAATAAATAAAATAACAAGCAAATAAAACATTAAGTAAATAATTAAAATAACAACAAAATAGAAAAATAAGAAAATATATAAATACTAGAATCTATAAACACTATAAACACACTTACTCTCTATCATGAAACAATTCACTATCTTCTAACAACTGAGGGTCTGGAAGCGTGTCTTTAGGCAAGCGTTTAGGATCAGTTCTCCCTTGTACAGTTCTAGGTGAGGTGCGTTTAGGGGCGTGATGCTGGTGGGCGTGGTTTTGATGGGCGTGGTGCTTCCTCATATGTCCGTGGGAGGCGCCTGGGTGGGAGTGTGCTTGTACGGCCTCCACACCCACGGACATGGACATAGCCGCCCATGCTACAGCTACAGCCCACGATAGGTAGTTAGACTTCATGGGTTTGATATAATCTGTTTGGATTATATAAAATTATATTAGAGGTGTGTGTGTGTGTGTGTGTGTGCGTGTGTGTATGTGTGTGTGTGTGTGTGTGCCCTTGCCGCTCCCCCTCCCCGTCACCCCACCACTCTTCCTCCTCCGCTCTCCTCTCTCAGTCAGCACAGCAACCCTACTCCTGCGCCGCTGTTGACGAATTCTGTCAAAAGGCCCTGTTTTAAGGGTACTCGCGGCGCCTCGGCTCGCCACGCTATGAAACAACAAAAAGCAAGGAAAACAACATGAAGAAAACAACAAAAAGCAAGGAAAACAACATGAAAAAAACAACAAGAAAAGAATGACAGTAACTAGAGCAGTGAGTGAAATATTTCATTTGGTTTGGTTCCAGCTGCGTCTTTTTGTTGGTAATTATATCTTTAATGTAATCGTTTTAGACTTTTTTTTCACTGAGGTTATTGAATTTATAGTGTTGTATTAATATTCGTGTACATTGCTATTTTTGAGCATTTAGTTTGATTGTTATATACGTATTACCATCAATATCTTTCAAGTCCACTAATATATGAAACATGCATATCATAAATCAGTATATTTCTCTACGTAGACAGCTTTGTGTACTAATATCTTTACATTTTCATTATCTAATTACGTTTCCTTATCGTAATAGACCCAACCTTAGCGTGTATATTGATGAATTACTAAGATATTAATGACGTTGTTTACAAGTGTTGACAGTCTTGTGTGCCGGCTCTGTGACGTATTTTGTGATGTCGCATCTACCACAACCACATGCTTATCAATATTACATTATCACACTCTCTCACACCTCGCTGGTCTTGGAAAACTGTACAAAACAATAAACAAAATAAATCAAATAAAACATGGCTCAGCATAACGAAGAATTAACGTAAATAATGATTAATAACCTGAAGTGAGCGTGACTAATCTTCCCACCACCACCACCACCATCTCTCTCTTTTCTTATTGTTATTCTCTCCTCTCCTACACTCCAGCATCACCTTTCTCTCCCTCCAGTGTACAGTACATTCCTCCCCCTGATTTAGCCTCAAGTTGGGGAAAGTAGTTTGTGAAGAAGAGCGAAGAGTCAGTGAATAGAATAGTTTGAGATAAACTTGAAACCTCACGGAGTCAGCTAGTGCGTGTGTGATGGCATGAAGTCAGCTGTGTGTGGTGTGTGTGCGTGTGTGTGTGTGTGTGTGTGAGACGTCAGAATGCATCTCACATGGATGTGTTTGAATATATATCGACTGGAAGACGTAGGAGGGATGAGGGAAGGAAAGAAGGGAAGGAAGGAAGGAGGGATAGAGAGAAAGAAGAAGGAAGGAGGAAAGGAAGGGAAGGAAAGAAGGAAGGAAAGCAATAGTAACCCAGTGACTCTATGACCGACAAATTATTATCTTCCTTCTTCCTCTTCCTCTCTTCCATTCTCTCATTCTTCCCTCTTTCTTCACTCCTCTCTTACTCTCCACTCCTTCTGTCACCTCTTTCATCATCTATTCCCTCCCTCTCCCTCCTCCACCTCCTCCACCTCCTCCTCCTCCTCCTCCGTGATAACCTAGATAAAAACAATTTTCCTTTACCTCAAACTACCTCGTTACGTGTTAAGGAGGAGGAGGAGGAGGAGGAGGAGGAGGAAGAAGAGGAAGAGTTTAGCGGAAGTGAAGTCACGAGGTAAAACTATTATATATCCTCCTGACCTGAAAAATATAGGGCATTGTATTATGTGTGTGTGTGTGTGTATTAGAGTAACTGTCTGTGTCTATCTCTTTTCTCTCTCTCTCTCTCTCTCTCTCTCTCTCTCTCTCTCTCTCTCTCTCTCTCTCTCTCTCTCTCTCTCTCTCTCTCTCTCTCTCTCTCTCTCTCTCTCTCTCTCTCTCTCAAATGTAATGTAGGATCTTATCACGTCACGTAACACCATCTCTCTCTTCCTCCTCCTCCTCCTCCTCCTCCTCCTCCTTCTCCTCCTCCTCCTCTTCCTCCTCCTCTTCCTCTTCCTCCTCCTCCTCCTCCTCCTCCGTCTGTTTAGTCAAGATAATGACCAGCATCAGAGCCCACCTGTTGCACACACACACACACACACACACACACACACACACACACACACACACACACACACACACACACACACACACACACACATTCACCACATTCTTTTTCTTCTTTTTTAAACTGACATATTGAGGATGATAACACCCCCCCCCCTCCACCACCACCACCACCACCACCACCACCATCACCTCTGGCCACGTAACGGTACATAGGTAATAGCGGAGGAAGGCGTAGTCAAGAAGTATAGTATAGTAGACGAGCGGCGTTCTTACGAGACGGACACGAGGGCTTGAATCTCTCCTACCTACACACCACCGCTCATTCGACTTCCAACAGCCGTCTTACACCTAACCCAAGATGAAGTTGAACTATATTACAACCATCTACCTATTAGTGGTCATCCTCATCACCTCAGAAGCTTACACATCCAAGGAGGACGAAGACAACCCAAGAATTAGTAATAACGAAGGAATTGATAGTCGCCAAGTTCTCAAGCCAAGCCGTTCTACCACTTACTCTTCCCTTCTTACTCTTAACGTCTCTAATGCAATTGTTGTGGCTTTTGTCGCAGCTGCAGGGGCATTTTACTACGGTGGAATACCCTTTGTTAGCATCAGAAGGTCTGTGTCTAGTATATGGGACACTATGGGTGTGTATAATGTGTTTGACTATGGCTTGGCTGATCTGTGGGACTCTGGGTTGTCTGATGCTGTTACTGCACTCACCCCGGTGGTACAAGAAGCTCTACGTGTCTACAGTGAGAGCTACTCATAGTGGGTGAGTTTGTGTGTGTGTGTGTGTGTGTGTGTGTGTGTGTGTGGTGTGGGTGTGTGTGTGTGTGTGTGTGTGTGTGTGTGTGTGTGTGTATATTGTTTTTTTCTATGCATTTTTCTTTCGATTTTTGTGTTTTTTCTCTCCTTTCTCTTTCTTTCTGATTTTCATTTTATCTTTCTTTCTTTCTTTCCTTCCCTCCTTTCTTTCTTTTTCCCAATTGTTGTATTTTTTTCTCTCCTTTTCGTTATTTTTTTTATTCTATTTATAAAAGTGAGTAGGTTTCCTCGGCTGGAAATAGAATCTTGAAAAGCCAAATATCTATTAATAATCCGTAATATTTCAAAGCAAGTAGAATTAATTAACTTTAACTCAGACTCCCGTAAAAAGAAAATTTGAAAATGTCGTAGAAAGCTTAGAAGTATTAAAAATTAGTCGTAAGTCATAATATAATACGATATGGGGCAGAAAAATAGTCTTTATTAACATATACCACAGAGTTGAAAATATTGGCGTTTAAAATTTCACGCGAAAGTCAAATATATTATGATTATTATTATTTTGACACCATATAAAAGGAATGAAAAAAAAAAGTTAGTGTGTTTCAGAAAATAAATGTGTGTGTGTGTGTGTGTGTGTGTGTGTGTGTGTGTGTGTGTGTGTGTGTGTGTGTGTGTGTGTGTACTTGGTCCCTTGAGCCAAGTATCGCGGGAGTAAATAACTCAATCTTAGCTCATTGTTCCTTTGTATCTGTTTGACCTAAATTGACCTAATTCTTTTCTTCCTTACCTTCTTACAACCTTCTCTCTCTCTCTCTCTCTCTCTCTCTCTCTCTCTCTCTCTCTCTCTCTCTCTCTCTCTCTCTCTCTCTCTCTCTCTCTCTCAAACACCTTTACCTGTATATAGATTAAACCTTCCCATCCAATTAGCTCCTCGTTACCTTCGCCTTACCTGACACACCTCAAGCTGATTGAATTTTCCTTAGTATAATATTCTAAGTCAATAATAAGAAAATCTAGTTGAAATTCGTGTCAAATTCCTGTTATATTATTATTATCACTACCACTAAAATCATCGTAATATTATGCTAGTCAAATATATTAGTTTTTCGTTTAATATATATAAAAAAAATATTTAATAAAAGAAAAACGTTAACCACTTCCTCACCACTAATATATATTTAACAAAGTCACATCAAAAAAAATATCAAAACTAAAAAAAAACACATTTCTCCCCCAAAATTGACTTAAATAATAATAAAAAAAAGTTAAACCATAAACAAACATAACAGTAAAACCATAAAAAAAATAATAAACACACCCTGACCCCTAAACACACACAAAAACAAACATACACACACAAACACACCCAATAGCCTGCAGCAAGGGGTCACGTCAGTAAGGTAAGGGAAGGCAATATAAATAATAGTTCTTCCGCCTTCATAACGGTACACCGCCCTAGACACATTGCATTTACCGCCGCCGCAAAAGCCTCCCCGCGTGAGACTCCGTGACCGACACCAGCCAGCTTAAAAATGCGACAGGTAGTGATGGTGGTTGAAGGTAGTGATGGTGGTTGAAGGTAGTGGTGGTGGTGGTATTTGAAGGTAGTGGTGGTGGTGGTGGTAGTAGTTTGACCTTTTGTAGAATATTAATGAGGTGAAGACGCCTATGTCAGGGGATGTGTGGGCGCCTCTCTCATATTTCCTTACCTCTCTCTCTTCTCTCTCTCTCTCTCTCTCTCTCTCTCTCTCTCTCTCTCTCTCTCTCTCTCTCTCTCTCTCTCTCTCTCTCTCTATCTCTCTCTCTCTCTCTCTCTCTCTCTCTCTCTCTCTCTCTCTCTCTCTCTCTCTCTCTCTCTCTCTCTCTCTCTCTCTCTCTCTCTCTCTCTCTCTCTCTCTCTCTCTCTCTCTCTCTCTCCTCTCTCTCTCTCTCTCTCTCTCTCTCTCTCCTCTCTCTCTCTCTCTCTCTCTCTCTCTCTCTCTCTCTCTCTCTCTCTCTCTCTCTCTCTCTCTCTCTCTCTCTCTCTCTCTCTCCTCTCTCTCTCTCTCTCTCTCTCTCTCTCTCTCTCTCTCTCTCTCTCTCTCTCTCTCTCTCTCTCTCTCTCTCTCTCTCTCTCTCTCTCTCTCTCTCTCTCCTCTCTCTCTCTCTCTCTCTCTCTCTCTCTCTCTCTCTCTCTCTCTCTCTCTCTCTCTCTCTCTCTCTCTCTCTCTCTCTCTCTCTCTCTCTCTCTCTCTCTCTCTCTCGATTACTTCCCGCCCCTTAGGCATATTAGCATCGAGGAGGAGGAGGAGGAGGAGGAGGAGGAGGAGGAGGAGGAAGAGGAAGAGGAGGAGATGGATTAAGGAAGATTAATTAGAATACGATGAAAAGAAGATGAAGAGGAAGTAGTAGTAGTAATTAGAGGAAGAGGAGGAGGAGGAGGAGGAGGAGGAGGTGGAGGAGGAGGAGGAGGAGGAGGAGGAGGAGGAGGAAGAGGAAGAGGAAGAGGAGGAGGAGGAGGAGGAAGAGCAATAGTAATAACAATAGTAGCAGTAATAATAATAATAATAATAATAATAATAATAATAATAATAATAATAATAACAATAACACACCTGACTATGTATTCTAATTGTTTTTTCTCTTTTTACAGGTGAGTGAGGAGGGAGCGCCGCCCCCCCAGGTAACCCCCCGCCCCTCCCACCTGTCTCTCACAGGTGTATGCAAAAAGTTACCTGCAAATAATCGTAGTTATGCTTCTAATTTACCTGAATGGCATTAATTATTTACCTGTTAATTATTTTAGATGTATTTAGGATATTGTTATTTAATATATATATGTCGTAGTAATACATATAATAGTTAATATATATGATAGAATGAAAGAAAAAAAAGACGGTCGGATGAAATATATGTTGTGCCTCAAATTATCGTAATATTTAAATAATTTTTGAAAGTTAACTAAAAAAAACACTTTAGTTCCTCTTTCAAACACATTAGTTTCTACTTTTCCCGCCAAACACGTATTTTAGTAGCGTGAGAACAAACAGATGGAATTGTTTTTTTACCCAATTATCTGTTTCGTTATCTACTTACTTATTTATTGTAATTTAATATATGTAAATTACTATATTTGTTTATGTGAAATAGTTATGCATTACATATATTGTTTTTTGTTTGTTTTTTTGAGATGTAAATGTATATTACCACAAGTGAAATATTATAAGGTGACAAACTAATCTATTATCTTTGAAAATTAATACATCAAGTTTATTATAATATATTCAAATGTTTTAATATATTTCATAGGATTAGAAATATGTTTGTGTTCAATGTGTTTAGTTGTATTTTATTTGTTATTTCTAGTTTGTATTGATATTAATATTTGCATCTAAATGGTAAGAATAAATGAATTAATGATTATATATAATTATTCCTCTGTGTTGATTTAATTAATTCACGAGGTAAAAACTACATTCATTATTTTTTCTTCCTTTCTAAAACAATGCATTCATAATAATAATAATTTTCCATTTTTCTCTTTTCTAAAACATGCAAGTGATATTTAGATTAAGATAGAAAAAAAAGATTAATGTTAAGATTATAGAAAAAAATAGTTAATATCCAGAACATAAAGAAAAAAATAATACTAAAATCATACAAAAAAAATAATAAATAAATATATAAATAAATTATCCAAACATTAACAATATATAATGCAAAGAAAACGTAATGAGGACGTGAAGGGGTTACTTACCTAGACCGAGGTTGAGGAGGTACTGACTTGAGCAGGTGAGGTTATGAAGGCCAGGTAAGGGTGGGAGGCGACAGGTGTAATGCCAAGCTAATCACCTCACCTGTTCAATTTACCTGAGCCACGAAATTGATGATATAAGTAAAGATAATGTGATATGAATTGATAGGAATGTTATTTTTTTTTCTCTCTCTCTCTCTCTCTCTCTCTCTCTCTCTCTCTCTCTCTCTCTCTCTCTCTCTCTCTCTCTCTCTCTCTCTCTCTCTCTCTCTCTCTCTCTCTCTCTCTAATTAAGTAACTATTGTTAACGCCCTACTTTTTATTTGGCTTTTATTGTTATTGTGTGTGTGTGTGTGTGTGTGTGTGTGTGTGTGTGTGTGCGAGCGCTCATGCCTTTGTTTCTGTCTGTCTGTCTGTATGTCTATTTACATAAAGCAAATATGCATAGAGATATATAAATAATAAAGAGAGAGAGAGAGAGAGAGAGAGAGAGAGAGAGAGAGAGAGAGAGAGAGAGAGAGAGAGAGAGAGAGAGAGAGAGAGAGAGAGAGAGAGAGAGAGAGAGAGAGAGAGAGAGAGAGTCAGATGTTTAAACAATTTTTATGTTAATGACTTGAATAATTAGCTGTATACTGACCTCAAATTGTGAACGAGTGTTTGAAAAATGGTCGTATTATACAAACTAACGGTAATAGTCGTAATAGTAGTAGTAGTAGTAGTAGTAGTAGTAGTAGTAGTAGTAGTAGTAGTAGTAGTAGTAGTAGCATAAAATTTACATTCTAACCTTACCTTTCTTAACAATATTCTTTGATTTCATATTTAGAAAAAGCTATAAGAGAGTTCGATTAAATATTATAAGGTTTCAGATTCTATTCCCAGTAACGTTGAATCCAAGTTACTAAATGATTATTAATCCCTAATTTACATACGTGAAATGTTACTGTTATTTATCTATTTATTTATTTTATCTTATTTATGCTATTAGAAAACCGGTTAAGGGCAATAAAGGAAAATGTCATTGTGATTTCCGGTTCCGTAAAGAAAAAAGAATAATAAAATAAAGTCTTGATCTTCGTGTTGTGGTTTTGGTTTTGTTTTTGCTATCGTTCCTCCGAGAAGGGTTAGCAAGGGCCCGTCAGTGTATATCCCTTTATATCAGGGTTTATATCGAGGTGGAGGGTAGCTAGAGCGTTGCTGGAGGTGAAGAGGCAACCACTCGTGCAGCCTGTTTGCTCGTACTCGGGATCAAGACAACCTGGAAACGTAGTGAAAGTGGACAATGTATTAGTGGGTCATTATGCAGTGTGGACCGGAGCCCTCGATGACAAAATTTTCTAGATGTGCAGTTTAAGTGATGGCTGCCCTGTTGACCATTCCCTTAATGCTGGAATAGCTAAGAGGAGCACGATAAGGGAAGGGCAGCAGGGCCCAGGGAAGGTGTAAGAAGGTAGTAACTAACTTCTTCGTTTTAAACCTTCCCTGTTCCTCTACATGTCATTTTGAAGGATGGAGGAGCA
The DNA here is from genome assembly GCA_029783475.1 of Metacarcinus magister. NCBI lineage: Eukaryota > Metazoa > Arthropoda > Malacostraca > Decapoda > Cancridae > Metacarcinus > Metacarcinus magister. Next base: position 8,478,378 of record JAPQNM010000041.1, on the reverse strand, counting down.
GTAACATACTATTCTTCACCATTAATAGTGGAGGGATATAAAGAAAACATTACCTATTAAGCGTAAGTAACCCAATATAAGAACGCTAGGTGGCGGCCGTGCTTTGACTGCTGGGTTCACGTATATATTAAACCAAAATTGAGATTATTATTATACACAGGAAAGCATTTATATGTACTTAAAAAAATCGTTTGAAACATCTATCCGTTACCTACATAAACATTTGTTATATTTGATTCGTATTTATTTCATGAAAAATGTTTATTTCTAAGGTCAATCATGAAATCGAATAATAGAATAAAGCAATAATAATGAAATTAAACCAATATAAACCATAGAATAGAATATATAAAAAATATTCAAACCGAAAGTAAAGCCTAACTAAACCATAACACAAAGAAAAACGGAAAATACAATGAAAAAATTAGAAAAAAACCCAGTAATTATTTGTTTACATCCAAGAGTGTTAATTATAGCGTGTTAGGCACAGTGTAAGAAGTGTTAGGACATGACGACTTACAAGGATATAGATGAAGGTGAGTGTGTTGTGTTATAAGTGTGTTGTGAGTGTGTTTAGGTGAGCTGATGGCTGACAGGCTGACGGCAGCACTAGGGATGTACACCTTTTTGGCCTTTTCCTTCCTTCCTAAGTCTATTTGAGGGAAGGAGGAGCAGTAACACATTATTCTTCACACATATAGTGGAAGGATAGAGAAAACAGCGCCTATTAAGCGTAATAACCTGATATAACATAACAGGTCACAGAAGAAGAAGAAGAGTAAGATGGCGGACGTGACATAGAGCGGAAGAGGTCACAGAAGAAGTAGAAGAAGAGTAAGATGGCGGACGTGTGAGGTGGAGATGTGAGGTGGAGGTGGAAGTGTTCGGTGACGTACATATAATTCCAAAGTATTTTTTTTTTTGTTATACACAGAAAAGCAATTATATATACTTTAAAAAATCGAGTGAAATGCCTAACAATTTTCTACATTTTTCTACATGGTTGATCATGAGGGAGTGTGAGACAGTGTGGGCAAGGATCGGCGTCTGTGATGATAAAAATATAATAATGAAAAAGTGGTGCCAAGTTAAGGTAGCAGTTGTTGGTACTGGATCCTGTATTAAATAGGTTCCAGCACCAGTGATACTCAGTAAGACCTGTTTTGGAAGCCGGATTTACAAAGGAATCTGAACCCATTATGTACTTACTAACAAAGCACAAGGTTGAGAAAGTTTAAATGAAAATAGAAATAATACTAAAACCTGATTCAATACGCGTAGATAATAGAAAGTTCATAGGATTATTTTTTTAGTTCAATCTTAAAAATATATTATCAATTTATTATTTGAGCTAATTAGACTATGAAATATCGAATGATTTATGATTTTTAAGCTATAACTATTTCTTTAATTAACGTTAACTATCTTTTCTACCATCTCAATTTATTCATACAGCTTTCTAGTAATAATAATAACTTATAAAGCATTAAAATTAGGTCGTATTATATGTATAGATAGAAATATTGAGGTGAGACGCTATATTGATGACAGGTGGGATGACTAAACATTGTATTATTCCAGAGCTGGGGGACAAGGAGCTGCCTCGTGTAGGTCATCAACTGGCCTCTTGCAGTCTCCTCGTTTCTGACTGCTGCTGCTGCTGCTGATGATGATGATGATACGTTATGATGGGTTTGTTATGATTTGTGACAGAGGCGTTACAGTGAGTGGCTGCTTTCTCTATGTGACTGTCGTGCTTGTGTGGAGGTGATTGTAGGTTTGCCTGTCTGTCTTCTGTCTCTCTCTCTCTCTCTCTCTTCTCTCTCTCTCTCTCTCTCTCTCTCTCTCTCTCTCTCTCTCTCTCTCTCTCTCTCTCTCTCTCTCTCTATCACCCGAAGCTAATAATGATATGGTTTAGGTTTTCTAGTCTCCACCAGGTGTTGAGTCAGTGTGGCCCAAGCCGGCATGGAAGGAGGAGGTGTCGCTCTGTCTCTCCGTTAAGTGCATCCCATGTGTAATGTGTTTCAGGGTTAAATTTACCTTGAATTCCAGGTAATATAAAGGTAAGGTGTTATATTAGAATTATCTTTTGTTTATTTATTTATTTTTTTATTTATCTGTTATATGTCTTTACCTGTATATAATGACCTCATTAATAAGAGTTAATTGCCTTGTAGTAAGTGTGTTGATGGTAATTATTGATTCATTTAAGATTGCTATGTAGGATTAGTTAGGTTAATTATGTTATCTGGTGTGTGTGTGTGTGTGTGTCTGTGTGTGTGTGTTATTTATTTAGGGGGATTTTATACATTTATCAATAGTGTTGCATTTATTTTTATTTATTTATTTAAAGAATATAAAAGAAAAAAACAGTTATACATACACACATGCATACACACACACACAGACAGACAGACATACATAAATAAAAGTGCAAGAGAACAATTTTCAAGAACATTACTTTATGGTGGAACTGAAGGAGGAGGAGGAGGAGGAGGGGGGGGGAAGAAGAGGTATTTGTTAAGTCCAGCAACGGCAGTCCTCTCTCTCTCTCTCTCTCTCTTTTATTTTTTTTTCTCTCCCACTTCCTCATTTCTTCCGGAGTACATAACGGTCAGCGTGACTCTACAGGACACTCTCTCTCTCTCTCTCTCTCTCTCTCTCTCTCTCTCTCTCTCTCTCTCTCTCTCTCTCTCTCTCTCTCTCTCTCTCTCTCTCTCTCTCTTTCACTACTACTACTACTACTACTACTACTACTATAATTATAATGATGTCACCCTTTAAAGCCGTCATTACGTTTTCTTTACACTATAACCTGTAAATACAACCCACTAATGACAGGATGCTCATAAATAGAGAGAGAGAGAGAGAGAGAGAGAGAGAGTGTTACATGAAAGTTTATCTCATTAGCTCCATAACAAGAGTGACGCAAACTTTTACTTTATTTCACTGTCACGTCATTCTCTCTCTCTCTCTCTCTCTCTCTCTCTCTCTCTCTCTCTCTCTCTCTCTCTCTCTCTCTTCTCTCTCTTTCTCTCTCCTGTTCCGTGAATCACAGGGAACATTTTCTTGCTCTTATTTTCGTAATGATAGATTTCCGGAGAGAGAGAGAGAGAGAGAGAGAGAGAGGAAAAAAAAGAACGAGAGAGGTGATATTCTTCCATCTGTACAAAACCTAAAATTCCGTGAAGTTAGTTAATCGTTCACTGCATGAACTGTGTTGTGTGTGTGTGTGTGTGTGTGTGCGTGCATGCATCCATGCATGTGTGTGTGTGTGCATGCATGCATGCATGTGTGTGTGTGCATGCATGCATGCATGCATGTGTGTGTGTGTGTGTGTTTGAGTATGTAAACCTGTGTATAGTATCATTCTTATCACCATTCAACAGGTGTGAAGTGTGTCAGCGGGCAGGACAGCGGGAGGCAGGCAGGGCAGCGTTAAGCTCTACCATGAACCATGCGACGAACCTTGGCTAGCGAGTCTCCTGTGGTGGTGGTGGTGGTTGTCGGTGCCGCTGGCCTACTACTACTACTCTGCTTCACCTGGGAGGCCGAGCAGACAGCAGGCCCGCCACCCCCTGCTTCCCTGCTATCTAAACGCCCTCCTCCACGCGGCCCACCGGAGCTCTTCCCGCCCTCAGCATCCCTCCTTGACATACCACACGTGTCCTATGTCTCTAATACTGAATGTTCCGGTGATAAGCTTCTCTTTGTTATATTAGTGATCTCACACCCCGGTAATACAGCCCTCAGGGACGCCCATCGTACCTATGTTCCCTGGGAGGCCCTTGCTACCCTGGGGGCTCGGCGTGTGTTTGTTCTAGGGGACGCGACTGGTGGAGGTCAGCGTGAGTACCCAGCTGTTGGGCGTGACAGTGTGTTGGGCGAGGCGAGGCTGCATCAGGACCTTGTGGTGGTGGACTTACAGGAACACTACCGCAGCCTCACCTACAAGCACGTGTTGGCGCTGCAATGGGCTGCCCTCTACTGCCCATCACCGCCCTACATACTCAAGATGGATGATGATATTATGGTGGATGTGTGGGCGGTGGCTAGCCTACTACGGGTGGGGCTAGCTCTTGATAACCAGGCCAGGGTGGGTGTTGGCGTGGGTGGGCGTGTACTGTCAAGGCGTGAGGCATGGACGGCGGGGTTGGTACAGAGGGGGCTGCGTCCCCAGCGTGCGGGGGGCAAGTGGCGTGTCACATCCACGGAGTACACTGGCCAAGTGTATCCAGACTTCCTGTCCGGGTGGGCGTACCTGGCTACACGCCCTGCTGCTGCCGCCCTCATGCACGCCCTCAACACCTTGCCGCCCTTTTGGATCGACGACGTGCACGTAACAGGCACGGCAGCAGTGTTAGCAGGCGTCCCTCGCTACTCTTTGAACCAACACTACTCCCTGCTGTCTGGCCCTGCTGCCTGCTGTGTTCACCTGCCTACTCACCACCACACCCACCCAGGCCCGTCCATCACGCCTATGTGTGGCCTGCTGGTGGCGCCCTCAGGCAAGAACGTGACTTTGATGGCGGCCTGGCTGACGGCGGCGCGGCGGTGTCATCTGGAGGACATGTGCCCCGCCACGTCCTCGCCCACTGATGCCTGCCACGCTCACCACCACCGGCAGGGCGTGGGCACCGTTACCAAGCTGTCATGAGCACACACCCACGCTGCCTGCCACGTCCACGCTGCCACGGCACTCTATTTGTCTGTCTGTTTGTCTGTCTGTCTCACACCACATAGTTTTCCCAGGAAGTGACGATGTAGTGAATATATATATGTTTCCATTTGAAGGGAGGAGGATAACAAGAGTAATATTGTAAATACTAAACTATATAATAGTCTGCAAGCGTAAAATGGTTTTCTGTGTCTGATGATGAAATAGAAAATGTAACTCTTATATAACTTCATTTAGTTGTCTATGTATATTATTTATCTCTATAGTTATAGTTAGTTCATTGATAATACTTTGTGAAGAGTAAACTCCATGTATATATAAGAATTAAATGCCATGCTATGCTATGTGACCCGTAATTATCACGTACATACACACGCTGCCTATGTATTAGAGGCTGATGATGACGATGATCACAATTATTGATCCACAGACTGTTAGCATTTATTTCCTACTTTCAAAACTTTACCCTAACTGCAACGTTGTGTTATATACTATCCATCTATTGCATTGTGGACGGAATAAACTCCATAATGATTCACCAACTTGTAAATAGCTTAGTCAACCATTATTGTAGATATAATAGGCTTTCATTCCCCTTCATTGAATTCAACATTATTCATCTTTGCAGAAGCTGTGATGACTTACCGTAGTAATAAAAGCCATCTATGGAGAAATATATAAAACCAAAGTTTGTTTTAGTAGTTATAATAAAGTTGTACCATAGTATAAACGCTATTTACTGAGCAATAGATAAAGCAGTAAAGTTTATCTCCATAACTATAGCGTTGTACCGTAGTGTGAACGCCATCTATCGAGGAGTAAATAAAACACACCAGTTTGTTTTGGTTGTGTCTCACTCTTGGATAATGTAAGAACAGATCGATTATTTTCTATTATTTACTCCATTAAATTAAAACTGACCGGCATCTATAAGCAGCTAATATCAATGGTAAGTTATATGAGTTCTTGTATATTAAATAAGGTTAGTCAATAGGCTTAAATAACGTTAATATCTATACCCTTCATCAATGTCCTTATAAAAATGTGGCTAAGAATCAGACTACGAAATGCATATGATTTATTTATATTATATTCTTATTTTCGTGGGTTTTTGATATATTTACGTGGGTTAGGGAGGTGGAGGAGAGGGTGAAGTATTACTGGGGTTAGGTGGAGGTGGTGGAACAGGTGGTGGAGGTGGAGGTGGAATAACAGGTGGTGGAGGTGGACTAACAGGTGGTATAATATATGTCTACGTCGTAGTTATAATTGACGTGGTAGTAAGGAGAAATAAAAATATATATGTAGGTTTATTCTATGGTTATTTATATTCATCCAACACACACACACACACACACACTGCAGGGTTCTTGGGGGAAGACGAAATACAATGATTTACGCTATAAACAAGGTGCCAGAATCACTAACATAACCTAACAATGACCTATTGACGAACGCACAATGCACTGACCGTCACAAAGCTTGGCGTGTGGCTACGAAGAAAAAATAGCGTCTGCACCTCGACCAACCCACGATTTTTGGTCATTGAAAATATTTGAGGTAAAATTTGACATCTTCACCATAATAGCGTCTGCTTACGAAATAAAATGGCGTCTGCACCTGGTCCAACTCCTTACTTTTGGTCATAGTGGACATTTGATATCTTCTAAATTAACCTAACCTAACCAAACCTTAACCTATATTGATAAATAACAGAACCTTATTCAAACCAAACTAAACTTTACTTACGAAGAGAAGGTCTCACAGAAAACATTGAATATCTCACAAACTAAGAACTTGCGAAGGAAATGTAATTAAGAAAACCTTCCCAGAATGCATCAGGTAATGTAAAAATACAACCCTGAATTCTCTAGAGCATTGTGGTGAAGATGTAAAATAATACCAACAAAAATATACTTAATTGGTAGTTAATGATATAACGAGGCAATTAACAACACCATTCTATACATATAACAAAAGTATAATGATAATAATAATAATATGATAAGGCTTTACATTACTACTTTAGAAATAAATATAAAAAAATAATATATCTTTCCTTATCATATTCTCTTCTTTATCTCTTATTCTTCCTTCTCTTATCTTCTTCCTAAGTCTTTTTTTTGTGTATAGTTAGACAATATAGTTCTTCAAAGTTTTTTATTATTATTATTTCTTTTATTAACTTGTTTTTACGACTAAATTCTGACGTAAATATTTCTCGTCTACAAAAACTTGTTTTTACGACTAAATTCTAGACGTAAATAATTTCTCGTCGTACTAAATTTGACTTCAATACAATTTTACACATTATATTATTTACCGTTTAATTGGACTTATTATTAGTTATTATTTATTCATTATTATAGTTATTGTACGTATATTCAAGTCTGTTTCAGTTGTACGATATAATGCTTTGTATAAACGCCTCGACTATACGCACACACACACACACACATATATATACACACACACACACACACACACACACACACACACACACACACACACACACACACACATACACATACACACACATACATTGACGTATAAATAAACCGTACAATTGAAACTAAAAATATCTAACCTGAAAAATAATAATAATAATAATAAAAAAATATATTAAATAGAAAAAAATACACGACAAATACAAAACAGAGTGAAAAAAAAATAGATCAAAAATACAAATAAAATACAAATACATTACATTGAATAAAAAAAATAATACAAGATAAATACAAATCAGAGTATTAAAAATAGATTTAAAATACAACACAAATCAGATAAGAATGAAAATAATACATTGTTATCTATTTATAAAGACTGATAGATAGAAGATAAAACATTTCCCTTATAAATAGTGACAATATTTGGGAGAGGGAGAGAGAGAGAGAGAGAGAGAGAGAGAGAGAGAGAGAGAGAGAGAGAGAGAGGGAGAGGGAGGGAGGAATTTCTCAGTCCTATCTAAGGCTTCATTGTCAGTGTCTCGGCCAGTGTATGTGTGCGTATGTGTGTGTGTACATGTGTGTGTTCACTTTAATATAGGCCCCGTAAGGCTATAAGTGACCTGTATTACTAACAAATTTATAGATAACTGAATTGTCATTATTTTTATCATTTATTAGTGTATTTTTTTCCTCCAGGTGACATTAACGGAGAAATTATCGTTTAATTCCACACCTTGACGTTTTATTTTTATTATTAGTTTTGTTATGTGTGCGTCATTTGAGTGTGCGTTTATGTGGAGTGAAGACAGATAGCTAGCTTGTGTGCGTTATGTGTGTATGTACGGGTATGTGTCTGCGTTCCGTAAATTCTACTCCACGAAACAAAGATATTTACGTTTGAGTGTGCGTGTGTGTGTGTGGAGTGAAGATAGATAGATAGCTAGTGTATGTGCGTATGTGTGTGTGTGTGTGCGTTCCGTAAATCTCACTACACGAAACCAAGATATTTTCGTGTGATTGTTAACTAAAAAAATACTTCTTCGTGTGTCTACAAAATGCATTCGTGTGTTTATTATTTACACGGATTACACCTTAAGGTAAATATAATCTTTTTAATAACCTGTAGAAATGTATTAATTGTATTATTTTTATTCATTATTTAAGTACATGAGTGTGTGTGTGTGTGTCTGTATTTTTGCAGCATGTGTGTGTGTGTCTGTGTGTGCATCTGTGCAGCATATGTGTGTGTGTGTGTGTATATATGTGTGCGTTTGGCAGTGACGTGTGTGTATTTTTGCAGACTTCTGTACGTATATATATAAAGTACATTTAATTGATTTGTTTATACCTATAGATAACACGAAAGGATTATTATTATGCATCTCTTACTTCTAGTGTTTATTTATTTATTGTTTTACACTCTTCATACTGTAGTGATTCCATTCTACACATTAGATTCTTAATATTATTCGTATTATTCATATATTTGACTTAAATGATAATAGTAATTGTATAACCTTACCTTACCTTACCTTACCTTACCTTACCTTACCTTACCTTACCTTACCTTACCTAACCATACCTTACCTTACCTTACCTTACCTTACCTAACCATACCTTACCTTACCTTACCTTACCTTACCTTACCTTACCTTACCTTACCATACCATACCTTACCTTACCTAACCATACCTTACCTTACCTTACCTTACCTTACCTTACCTTACCTTACCATACCTTACCTTACCTTACCTTACCATACCATACCTTACCTTACCTAACCATACCTTACCTTACCTTACCTTACCTTACCTTACCTTACCTTACCTTACCATACCTTACCTTACCTTACCTTACCTTACCTTACCTTACCTTACCTTACCTTACTTTTAATGGAAAATAAAACACTTTAATATAACATAAATAAATAGATTTGAGGCTGTGAATATTTACATCTCGGACAAGTTTATAAAAAAAACATTTGTCGTGTTTTAATAAAAGCACATTATTTTTGGTCTTTATTCTATCGTTTATTCTTTCTGTTCTCTATCCGTGTGTGTGTGTGTGTGTGTCGTGTGTGTGTGTGTGTGTGTGTGTGTTTGTCTCTGCCCAATAACATGGAAATAGCAATATATCTTAATCTAATCCAAATATATTTATCTCAGAAGAGCCAAAGATATGCAAAATTATTATCTATCTTATCCTAATGAATCAACATTATTATATTATCTTATATCTTAATTATTCACAATATTTATATACATAGGAATTCAGAATAAATTTTACATGTTTATTCAGTTTTAGATTACGTGTGTGTGTGTGTGTGTGTGTGTGTGTGTGTGTGTGTGTGTGTGTGTGTGTGTCTGTCTTTGTTTGAAGTGTTTGTTTCATTAGTAAAAAAGGTGTGTCTGTCCTTCACACACACACACACACACACACACACACACACACACACACACACACACACACACCATTGATTTACAGCAGCACTAAAATTTAACTGGGTGAATATTATCTCATCCTGTCTCTCTCTCTCTCTCTCTCTCTCTCTCTCTCTCTCTCTCTCTCTCTCTCTCTCTCTCTCTCTCTCTCTCTCTCTCTCTCTCTCTCTCTCTCTCTCTCTCTCTCTCTCTCTCTCTCTCCTGTCCGTGATTGAGTCCTTGCACTTATATCCGCTAGGGGGCAGGAGAGAGAGAGAGAGAGAGAGAGAGAGAGAGAGAGAGAGAGAGAGGAAGAGAATGGTTGTGAATTGAAATTAACCTTCTTTGCAACCTCTCTCTCTCTCTCTCTCTCTCTCTCTCTCTCTCTCTCTCTCTCTCTCTCTCTCTCTCTCTCTCTCTCTCTCTCTCTCGTGCCAGTTTTGCCTGTTGATTGAGCTAGTTAAGGTGAGAGAGAGAGAGAGAGAGAGAGAGAGAGAGAGAGAGAGAGAGAGAGAGAGAGAGAGAGAGAAGAGAGAGAGAGAGAGAGAGAGAGAGAGAGAGAGAGAGAGAGAGAGAGAGAGAGGCCTAGGGTCCAGTACGTCTCTTTAATCTTTAATGGGTCGTGTGTGTGTGTGTGTGTGTGTGTGTGTGTGTGTGTGTGTGTGTGTGTGTGTGTGTGTGTGTGCCGCATGAAAGTGAGTCAGGAGGAGGAAGGAGGAGGAGGAGGAAGGGGGGGGAGGCCTTACATGAACCTGGGTGTGTTGGAGGTAAGAAGAGGAGGAGGAGGAGGAGGAGGAGGGGAAAGAGAGAAGGAGAGTGAGAGGAAGAAGGGAAGAGGAGGTGGAGGAGGAGGAAAAAAGAGGAGGAGGAGGAGGAGGAGAGTTCAGAATGTATGGCGTCTGCGTGTGTGGGTGTGTCTTAGTTGTCATTGGTCTTTCCATTATATTAAACCCCCCCTTCACCCTCCCTTCACCCCCCCTTCATCTCCCTTCATCTCCCTTCATCTCCCTTCACCCCCCTTTAACCCCCCGTTCATCTCCCTTCACCCCCCCTTCATCTCCCTTCACCCCCCTTTAACCCCCCGTTCATCTCCCTTCATCTCCCTTCACCCCCCTTCACCCCCCCTTCATCTCCCCTTCACCTCCCTTCACCTCCCTTTAGTGTGCTGTGAAGGGCTAGCAGGTGTCCATCAGTCCAGGTATCTCTCCCCTTCCCTTCCCTTCCCTTTCCTTTCCTTTCCTTTCCTCCTCATCCCTTCCCTCCCCTTCCCTTGCCTTCCCCCT
>JAPQNM010000041.1:8432550-8460050 GCA_029783475.1 Metacarcinus magister | reverse complement strand
CGCAGCCCCGCCCTCAGGAGCGTCGGTGCCAGCGTCTGTGCCGCAGGTTCACGGTTGGCCCCGCGGAGCAGCTGCACTGCCACCACGACGGCCCACGGCAGACGGCGGACGCGGCGGCGGCGGCGGCGGCGGCGGCGTCCGACAGCCTGCTGGCGACGGCAGGATCCAGCGGCAGCAACAGCAGCCTCAACAGCCGCGCCAGCAGCAGCAGCGGCGGCGGTGCCGGCGGCGGCGGCGGCGGTGCCATGAGTGCGCCAGGAGGGTCAGGGGCGGCCGCCCCCTACAGCACCATCAGGCGCGGACTCAAGGCCACCACATCCAAGATCATGGGGGCCACGTCAACCATCAGGCGACCCTACGCATCACCCTCACCAGCTCAAGGTAAGAATACGACCACATGTACACCCCTACCACCCTGCACCCCTACCACCCAACACCCTCCACCCTGCCCTGCCTTGGCGTGAGTCACCAACACAGCCTTCCGTGTGTGTTTAAGTGGCACTTGTGACTTACCTTGTTATCCTACACTAATCCTTCTCAGGTTCATTACTCTCACGCACCACCCAACCCCACCCCCCTCCCTCCACACAGGGGGAAGGGGGGTGGAAAGATGGATGAGTGGTCATGGTGTGTGTGTGTGTGTGTGTGTGTGTGTGTGTGTGTGTGTGTGTGTGTGTGTGCGTGTGCCTTGTACACCCAGACTTGCACGCTGTGTTTGGTTGGTAATGGTAGTGGTGGTGGTGGTGGTGGTGTCACTGGTGCCTAGGTCATGGTGGTGAGGCCCCGGCAGGAAGCGGTACGGGTCCGGTCCGGTGGTGGTCGGGACACCGGTGTTGCATAGTGTTGTGAGAGTTGAGTGTTGCAATCATTCGTTACTCATCACACTTGTCGAGAAAACCTTGATTTTTTTTTATATACAATTAATTACTTGCACTAACCAGTGTGTTATGAAACCAACCTACCTGGACCATTGATTGATTGCTTACCTGTCCTTAATGAAAGCCTCAGGTAACCTCACCTCACCTGTGTCACCTATTGAACCTAACATAACATAACCCAAAGAAAATTAAATCATATTAACTATAAACGTGATTCGTTAAAGGATTAAAAGAAATGATAAAAAAAAAAACTCATGATGACTTTTGAAATACTTTAAGTTCACACGTAAGTCAGTGAGTGAGTGAGGTTAAGTTAGGTATGAGTCACAGGTAAGTAATTAGACAGCAGGTAAGGTGTGCCACGTTCCTAACCACACCTGCCTCAAAGTGCCACAGTGCCACACCTGTAGTAGTAGTAGTAGTAGTAGTAGTAGTAGTAATAGTAAATTTAAACAAAAAGTAATCGTTTGTTTTATAATATTAAGCGAGAGAGAGAGAGAGAGAGAGAGAGAGAGAGAGAGGAGAGAGGAGAGAGAGGGAGGATGTATTTCACCATTCACCCGAATTCCCCACGAGAACACTCTCTCTCTCTCTCTCTCTCTCTCTCTCTCTCTCTCTCTCTCTCTCTCTCTCTCTCTCTCTCTCTCCTCCCTTCCCTTCCCTTCCCTTCCCTCCCCTCCCCCATTAACTTCCCCCCACTCGTTTCCCCTCACCCTATTGGACGCAGGAAAGACAAACTGAAATGCTATTGGCTGTTGAAATTGGTTCTTCGTTTCCATTGGTTGAGACGTAAATGAAGGAAGAGAAGAAAAAAAAAACAATTGTGATTGGCTGGTGAAATTTCCTTCCTCGATTCCTATTGGTTCATGGGTTTTCTAGTTCTTTGTCGTGATTGACTAAAAAAAAAAAAAAACCTGCATCTCTTCACCCATTGGTCAGGTAAAACTGCATAATAAATAATAATAAATAATAATAATAATATAATAATAATAATAATAAACATAACTGAAACTGCATCTGTATTCTAATTGGGATTCAGAAATGGATTATAGACGTTGATTGGCGGGAGAAATAGGGAAGGTGAGCGCTGATTGTAGGAGAGAGAGAGAGAGAGAGAGAGAGAGAGAGAGAGAGAGAGAGAGAGAGAGAGAGAGAGAGAATTCCAGCATCAGTCAGTTGTGTGTATTCATTGCATAAAAAGAATAGTAATTGAGTGTGTGTGTGTGTGTGTGTGTGTGTGTGTGTGTGTGTGTGTGTGTGTGTGTGTGTAGAGTTTTTGGTCATGTAAGCATTATGTATGTGTGTATGTGCCCTTTTTACGGGTCTGCTTGTGTCCGTACATGTGTGGATGTGTGTCTGTGTGTGTGTGTGTGCTGGTTTCGTGTGTGCGTTTCATTATATTCCTTTTTTGTGTAATCTCGCTGCGGGTGTGGTGTTGGAGGAGGAGGAGGAGGAAGGAAGAAGAAGAAGAAGAGGACAAGGACGAGAAGGAGGATGTATTGTGGTGTGTAGAGTACGAGAGAGAGAGAGAGAGAGAGAGAGAGAGAGAGAGAGAGAGAGAGAGAGAGAGAGAGAGAGAAGAGGGGTGGGGTGGGGGGTGTAGTGGGTCGCAGCGCTGGTCGATACACAGGCCGGCGCCAGCTCCCTCATTCACCGCGCTCTGACCGCCCTAGCTACAGCTCCCCGGCTCTCGTGCCTTCCTGTAGCGTCCTCAGAGGTGCAGGATACCCTAGGGCGGGGGCAGGACGTGGGTTTGAGTCCTGGAACCAGCTGCTAGGGGAGAGGCACACCCACGGATTGATGGGCGGCAGGAGGGAGATGGGTAGAGGGTAGAGCGCCGCTGCCAGGCTCGGATCAATGGTTTGTAGAGTGAACAGAACCACGTTGTCTCCGCCTCTACCGTTCCTGCTGCTCCTGCTTCTGCTTGTGTCCCCGCTGGTCGGGTACGCCTGCTGTAGTGACCTTGGCTTTAGAACACGCCACGCCCCTGTGTCTCCCCACCCGTGTACCGGTCTGCCCTCAGCTCAAGGCAGCCCCAGTCCCGTGGCATCACTGAAACTACAACTGGGCGGGATGTGAGCGTGGAGTGTACGTGTGATTGTGGCGGTGTGTCGGCCGTGCACACACACACACACACTCACACATGCCACCACGCACACGCACACGCACACCTTCCCTAACACGGTGAACACATCCTTACCCTGCACCTCCTACACCGGCTGGGATACTGTGCCCTCATCCAGTCCCCGCCACACGCTGTACACTCCTACTGGGGAGCCGTCACACACTCACATGGGGCCGCGGAGGCACTGCGGCCCCGCCCCCACGCCCCTGCAGACCCCACACCTCCTAGGGGCACAAGTCACTGTACTACCACTGCCTCAGGTATCGGCAGGAAGGAGATAAGAAGTAAACGTGAATTCTGCAAGTCGATGAGTGACGTAGCATGACAGTGAGGGCGAGTCGGTGGTATTCCAGATCCAGCCCCGCCCTTGCCTACCCTTCCACCAAGCCCCTGGCGTCTGAGGAGGGCCAGGGACGTGGGATATGTGATGACAGGGAAAGGAGAAGTGTGGTGAAGGTGGTGATGGCGTTTGTATCAGCGTGGTTCCCCTGGAGAAGCCTTGGGGGGCAGGTGTAAGCAAGACACCAGGAGTGGAAGCGCAGTGGTATCCCAGTGTCCCAAGCCTTTCTTTATACTCCCTTCGTGCTAGTGTGTGTGTGCGTGTGTGTGTGTGTGTGTGAGTGGTGGTGGTGAAGGCAAGGCGTGTCTCCCTCACCTCACCTCACCTCACACCGCCATGAAAGCCTGCCCGCCTGCTGCTGCTACTGCTACTTCCCCCGACAGACCGTCTTTAATATAAGGTGTCGCGGGGTATAATAGCGTTGCGTCAATCATTGCCTCGTCCTCGTCGTACTCCTCGTCCTCCTCGTCCTCAATGAGTAAAGAGAGAGAGAGGTGTGTGTGTTTACTCTCGCTCGGGGAAAACAAACAGAGCCAGCTGTAAACCTTTAGACGGTATACTAAAGGTGGAAACAGCTCTCTTACTCGCTCTGTCTGTGTTGTGTATACCCGCCTAGGGAAGAGAATGCCCGCTAGGTGGTGTGTGCCCTACCCAGGCTACCCGTACACGTGAACGATGCCCATTTACTCAAGCAATACCGATGTGTCTGGGTATGAAACACTCAGTACACGTAAACGACACAACCCTTTCCGTAAGTACTGTACACACACCCACACACACACCCACACCAAAAAATTCATTAGAAATCGTTGTTGTTGTTGTTTTTGACACGCAAACTATATAATTTTTGTATGTATATAGTTGTCGTTGTTGTTGTTCCTTCCTTGCTTCCTTCCTTTCCTTTCTTCCTTTCCTTTCTTCCTTTCTTCCTTTCTTTCCTTTCTTCCTTCCTTCCTTCCTTCCTTCCTTCCTTCCTTCCTTGCATCCTTCCTTGCCTTTCCTTTCCTTTCCTTTCCTTTCCTTTCCTTTCCTTTCCTTTCTTCCTTCCTTCCTTCCTTCCTTCCTTCCTTCCTTCCTTCCTTCCCTCCTTCCCTCCTTCCTTTCCTCTTTATGTATATTTATTTACCTACCTCGTCCTCCTCCTCTTACCACGTCCTCCTCCTCCTCCTCCTCCTCTCTACCACCCCTCCTCCTCCTCCTCCTCCTCCTCCTCCTCCTCCTCCTCCTCCTCCTCCTCCTCCTCCTCCTCCTCCTCCTCCAAGATGATTTATTAAAGCGGCTGTAGCGAATTTGTTCTTTCCAGAGAGAGAGAGAGGAGAGAGAGAGAGAGAGAGAAAAGAGGAAAGCTTTGTGTAAATGCTATGCTAGTGATAAATTTTCCTTGTAAGAAAAAAAAGGTTTGTATGAAAAGGGAAAAAAATGAAAACCACTTAAGAAAAATAATAAAATGAAAACTTTACTACCATATTTTCCCCTTTTACCCCTTTCTTTTCCCTTTCTTTCCCCTTCTCCTTCCTTGCAAACAAACTTCACTTGAGGGAAACTTAACTTAACTTAACTTAAGCTGTGTTTTCCTTTGCTCCTCTAGGTAATGTTTCCGTTCCTTAAGTCCAACTCGGCGAGGGTCAAATCAATACATAAGGTCAAGTAGGGTCAGTCACGTTCTTAGGTCAAACTTTACTGAATTATTTTTTTTATCAGCAATTTTTTTACATTTTATTTTTTTTTTTTTATTAGCAATCTTTTTTTATCTTATTTTTATTTATATTTTTTTATCAGCAATCTTTTTTTTATCTTATTTTTATTTATATTTTTTTATCAGCAATTTTTTTACATTTTACATTCCTTAAAATAATCATCTTGCTATTCACTGAAGGTTAAATTAATCAATACACGAGGTCAGTCAGGCTGCGGTAAGGTCAGGTAAGGTCAGGAAAGGTCACGTATACCTAGCTAAGACTTGACTTAACTTAATGTGGTCAGGTCAGTTTGAACTTAGACTATTTATAAGGTCTATTTCACTATAAATATACTGTACTTATCTGACCTTGATAGTTGCGTGAGAAAGCTCAGGAAGGTTAGGTGTGAAAAGGTCAGTTGGAGTGATTTATTTATTTATATATATTTTTTTTTTGTGTAGTGTTTTGACCTTATGTGGGTTTTGTTAACACACACACACACACACACACATGAGGGCTTTCTACAAGAGGAAGTTGAAGGATTGATTTCGAGAGAGAGAGAGAGAGAGAGAGGGGGGGGGAGGGGGGGAGGAATTATATGCGGGTATCTTTGGTTTAAACATCGGATATTAGCGACTAGGTTACAATTCTATTATCTCTCTCTCTCTCTCTCTCTCTCTCTCTCTCTCTCTCTCTCTCTCTCTCTCTCTCTCTCTCTCTCTCTCTCTCTTCTTATCTACTTCCTACGATTGTCATTTCTTTCTTTCTTTCCTGTTTGTAATACCGTTTCCTGTTCTGTTTGGTGAAGTGAATGAAGGAATGAAACAGAAGTGAATGAAGGAATGAAACAGAATTGAATGAAGGAAGGAAACATAAGTGAATGAAGGAATGAAACAGAAGTGAATGAAGGAAGGAAATATAAGTGAATGAAGGAAGGAAACATAAGTGAAGGAAGGAATGAAACAGAAGTGAATGAAGGAATGAAACAGAAGTGAATGAAGGAATGAAACAGAATTGAATGAAGGAATGAAACAGAAGTGAATGAAGGAATGAAACAATGAATAAAATACTGAGAACTTATTATATTATATGTATCTGAACGGAAGTGAGGTTTTTCCTGTTACTATCTTGTTCTAAGTATCATTATTTCCCTTCTAAGTAATTATATATCTTTTTTCCTTACTTATAAGTGTAAAATCATCATTGTCATTACTCATTATTCCGTCATTTTATGTTTTAATCATGCATCTACTTTACTTCTGTCATTATTATTATTATATTATTGTAGTTTGGGTAATGCAAGTTTTCACAATTAACTAATACCAGACTTAATCTTCATAACATTAAGACCAGTTAAGGCTGATCAATACATCTTATTCTTCCATTCTTCACTCTACCTACAATTTTCCACACACTCCCTAACCTAACCTAACCTCACCTCACCTCACCTCACCTCACCTCACCTCACCTCACCTCATTGCAGAGCGTCAGAGCGGGGTTGAGAAGAATGATCCGCAGAGGTTTGTGGAGGGGCTCAGTTTCAAGGGGAAGCTGATAGGAGTGCTGGAGGTGTCTGAAGCAAGGGGAGACCGCATGTGTCAAGAAGCCCTTTCTGAACTCAAGATGGCCGTGAGAGCTGCTGGAGAACATAAACAAAGGATAGTGATTAACGTTGCTATGGACGGTATCAGGCTAAGAGACGAGAGATCCAGCGTAAGTATAAGGGTATGAGGTGGTACCAGGGTATGAGTATGAGGGTATAAGGGTATTAGTATAAGGGTGTGAGTGGTTTTTAGGGTATAAATTTTGTTAAATGTATACACCCAAAAAAATAATAATATAAAATTTCTTAAATGATAAATATATACATAAAAAAAATTGGAAAGATAGAATATGTCTTATACATATTTTTAATCAGTAAACAATGTATAGAGAATTATTATATTACCATTGCAAATTTATATACATTCATCTTGCAATATTAACTTAGGAAATTTATCTATGCATGCAACACAGAACTTTATATTGTGCATCTGTTTCCCTGACCTTACTGTGTGTGTTAGTATGTTAGTATGACCTTTCCTGTGTTTCCCTCACTCTTCCATCCCTTAATGTGACCTTTCAGATGTTACAATCATCACCCCTGACCTTCTGTGACCTTTCGTTTGTTGTTACGACCTTTTTTCATCTTGCTGTGATCAATTTTGTGTTCTGTGACTTTTTCTAACCTTGCCGTGAACATTTTTTGTGTTCCTGCGACCTTTTTTCCATCCCATGACCTTGCGACTTTCTTTTTGTGTTGATACGACCTTTTTTCATCGTTCTGTGACCTTGCGACCTTTTTCCTATCCTCCACTGACCTTTTATTGCATTGCAGGACTGTCTCTACCACCATCCGGTTCACAAAATATCCTTCATGGCTCAAGACATGACTGATACTCGGGCTTTCGGATATATTTTTGGATCGCCGGACTCGGGACATAAATTCTTCGGCATCAAGAGCGAGAAGGCGGCGAGTCAGGTGGTGATCGCCATGCGGGATTTATTCCAGGTAAGGGTAAGGGTTTTTTGAAGACCCCACCATGTTGTATTGTTGCTGAGTTGTCGTCTTTTTTTTTCCTTTTTTTTCAGGGATCGATTTGGTGGTGGTGGTGTTGTGGTGTTGTGGTGGTGGTGGTGGTGGTGGTGGTGGTTGCATCTTGTCTGGCATATGTTAAGATAATTCTCAGTTTTATAGCAATTCAGTTAATATTCCATCGTTTATTTTTTTGTGTCGGGTGTCGGGTAATGTGTATGTATATATAAACTTATTTTTTCTCCTATTGTGGTGTGAGACATTTATTTATTCATTTATCTACTTAATTATAATAACCTATAGTTGGGTTATTTTATGTCTTCAAGGTCATGGTGTTCCCTTCAAGGTCATGGTGTTCCCTTCAATCTGTTTTGCCTGGGTGGGGAGAGAGCCTTATTCTATTCTATCCTATTCTCAAACTCTTAGTGTATATGTAGTATGTAGAGATAAGGTTAGCCTACTAATTTTGAGACACGGAATATATATGGCTTTAACAAGTTTCTGCGACCTTAATTCTATCTGACGTGTAAATATTAACCTCGGGAGAAGACGCTAATGTTATCTTAATATTACCCGTATGTAGTCCAACAGATACCTTAATTATAGACCAATAGGTGATGTGGTGTCTGTTCTTCTGATGTATTCTCATGTATTCAGGTTGTGTACGAATTGAAGAAGAAGGAAATAGAGAAGGCGAGATCACAGCTGGAGGAAGGCAGAGAGAAGGGAGAGTTCAAGGCAAGTGTTAGTATAAGGTTATGTTAGGTTAGGTTATGTTATGGAAGTCAAGGTGCTGCTAATCTATGTGTATTTACCTTGTTGTAGTATATAGGGCCTATGTGTATGTGTGTGTTTGTGTGTGTGAGGGAAAGAGGGGCATATAATATCTCTGTTATGTTGATGTTTAGTTCAGTGATGTTAGTTAGATGTTTTTCATAGTAATCTGTACCTTGAGTTATGTCTACTTATATAATCCCTTAACTAATCTTAAAGGGAAGTTAGGTTAATATAAGTATAAGTATGAGATGTTTTTCCAGAAGCATGTGTGTTGTTGAAGGAATGTGGATGTATAATATTAATGGTTTTTATGCATTTAAATAGCTATCTTCATTACCTTATACACCTGGATCCTAATTACCTGTATTGCCTTTCTCTCAGGTGTGGTGAATTGTGGTGAAACTATTTTTTGCTTGTGTTTTTAGTTGCATGTAAAAGAAATAGATTGCGTATGTATTATCTTCTTTCTATTTTCTCCTAAGGTATATGAAAGTGTATTGTATATTTTCGTAACTGTTTCTTTTTTCATATTTGCATCTTGTGGTATAGTGGTAGTGGTTTTATTATTTTTTTTGGTTGACTGTCTGTGTGGAAAGATTAATTATTTGTGTGTGTGTGTACAGTTGTGTTGGGTATTAACGCACACCTGTATGTATGTATAGACGTATTAATCACTAACGTACACTCATTATTACGAAAGAATCATTAACAACAAACCTTAATTAACCTGTGCATTGGTACCCTCATTGTTACGAGAAAATCAGGTAAAACAAACCTAACTTAACCTAACTTGTCTAGTCGGTCAACCTCACCCCTAACCTCTCCTTCTTACCTTCCGCAGGAGTCGTCGCTGAGTGGGCTGTTCGGCACTAATGGTGACAGTGGAATTGTGAGTGCCAGTCTGACAAGTGGGGCCGGGGGGGCTATTGCAGACTTACTAGACCTTCAAAGTGAACTGAGCTCCCTTCAGAAGGGGCTCTCAGAACTCAGCCAGCAACGAGCTCAGCAGAACCAGAAGGTATTACCGGTGTGGCATCGCTGCGTAGGCATGGTAGATGGCAGTCATATCGCTGCAACCCACTCACTGTATATCCCTTGACCTGCCCTGCCGTAACCTGCCGTAACAACATGCCGTAACTTCTTTTTTTTTCTATGTCACAAACCGTTAGCGCCAGTAGGGTTTATAGAGGCAAAGATGGACTTGTCTCTGGCCTGTAACTTGCCGTAACTCAACACTCGCTCGCTCATTACAAGTTATCGGTGCTCCCGGATGCATGTGTTAAGTGTCTCGGGTAACTCTATGGGATGTGTTAATGATGGAAAGATTAGTTACGGGTTTACCAGCGAGTGTTTAGACGGGATTGTATGTAAGAGTAAAAGAGCTGAGGGTGAATCTGTACTTACGCTCTTTGAATAATTTGTGAATGTTTGCAAAATGAATGAGGAAAGAAAGTTTATTCATATTATGCAACTCAGTAAGGATGAATTTGTACTTACGCTCATTATGGATCAAAAAAAAAAGAAGGAAAGTAAGATAAAGTTAAATTGTGGTCAAGGCATTAGAATAGAAGAAGTTTATAAGATTGAAGGAATGGAAAGGTTATGTTTGTGATTCTCGGACATTTTAATAACATGACAAATAGTATTATAACATTAAAACTATTAACAAACCCATATTCCCTTTAAACAACATGTGTGTGCGTCTGTGTGCGTGTGCGTGCTGGTAGGAAGGTTATATATCAAGCCTGCATTACAAAAAGCGATATACAGTTTATATCCTTAGAATACTAACCTGCGTGTGTGTGTGAGTCTGCGTGAGGGTGTATGTGTGTGTGTGTGTGTGGTGGTAGGAAGGTAATATCACCGGCCGCTGCATTACAAAGGGATATACAGGAGTGGTGGGTTCAGCCGGCACACACAGATTGGCGTTGACTCAGGCATGACCGTCGTGTCACTCACTAGAAGGAGGAGGCTTATACGCTTTAGTAAATTTATTCATCATCTGCACTCATGCTTGTTGAATTATTGATGGATTAATTAGGAGCTTAATGAGGCAGTACTTATGGCTGGCCGTGTTTGTTTGATTAATACGGGATGTCACTCACTTTAAAGCCAGACTCACTATGCACTAAGAACGATGCTATGCTCACATACCTTGTAGGATTTATGTTTTATGTTTATGTTTATGTTATGTTATGTTATGTTACACTTGGCTGGTTTTTTAGTTTATATTATTAATTGTTTTGTTTTTTTAGTTATTGGAGAAATTGTTTGGCTTTATTATGTTGATTTTTTTAATTTATTTATTAGTTTTATGATTTGTTTGCATTTGATATGAGGCTAGGTATGATTTTTTCAGATTATGTGATATTATTGTTGTTATTATTAATCTTGATTCATGATTTAGTTAAAGGTTTAGATCAGTATTAATTTATTAAGATTTTCATAAACCTCAGTTATATATAATTATAGTCTTGTAGTTTTTCATATAAATTCTGAAGGATTGAAAGAAAAATGATGTAGTGAGAGACAGTTTCTTTTACATATTTTTGCTGTCCTTTAAATATAAAATAAATATATATTATTGATGATAGAAAAGGCTTCATATTTTCATAGTTAATTAATAGTTAAAATCTCTTCATAATGTAACAATTTTTCCTTCCTGTGATCTATTTCCAGGAAGGTGAGAAGAATGACCCTTTCGGAGACTCCTTCAAGCCTCTCTTCCCCCCGGCCGACACCACCAAACCCCGGATCACAGCCAGCACCGCCCCGACCCCTGCCCCGCTGGCCCCTCCCCCCCTCTCAGGCCGCACCAGACACGACTCCCACCACTCACAGACCTCACAGACCCCATCCGGAGCTGCAGGTAGTGGTGGTGGTGGTGGTAGTGTCGGGGATCACAAAAGCAGTCAAGATTTCGCTAAGTTTCCCGTAACTTTCCCGGACGGTACATCTTCCCCGCCCGCTCAAAGTGATACCCCAAGGCAGCCGTCCGAGGCCGGTGACGATCAGGACAAATACGCAGCCTTTAAAGAGTTCAGGACTGCTCCGAGTGGCTCTTTTAATGATATAAGTGACCCTAGTGTATGCGAGGGGGAGGAGGTGTTAGAGGAGGATGATGGGGGGGCTGCAGCTCTCCACCAATCAGATGAGTTCGACGCGCAGTGGTCCAAAGCAAGTTTTAGCGAAGACGGATCCTTAACCAGCAGGGAACCTCATTACGACGTGTTTACTGACCTTGACCCGCTCGGCACCGGGAAAAACCGACCTTATGTTGATAAACGCGACTTCTTTAGTGAGATGCGGAAGCCAATCCGGCGGGTGTTGAGGGAGTTGGGTGACGGTGAAGCATCCATCCCTTGTTCACCCAAAACCCAGCCTGGTATTATTCCCGCGGAGGTGTCTGCCTTGGTCTCCTCCTCCTCACTTTACGCCACAACGCCACGGTCTATAGACATGATGGCATCTAAACGTGCATCCTCAGCTAACATCACACCCATCCACAGCACATCTATGACTCCACACTCCTTCACAGAGTCCTTCAGCCCACCAGACTCCTTCACCCATGAGGACTTCCGTTTCCAGCACGCATCAGAGAAAGAGTTTTATGAGGCATCACATTTCCCTTCCTCAGGCTTTGCAGACTTCCCGGCCTTCCCCAGCGACTCCCCGAAAAGCCAACGATCTGAGATGTCTAGCAGCATACCAGACGAGCCTCCCCCTCCCCTCCCCTGCGGCCCCCTGACAGTCGCTCTCCCCCCAGAATCATTCCGAGATAGCCCCCCGCCCTTCTCTCCACCCCCAGTCCCTAGACCGACCAGTAGAAGAGCCTCAGGACCAGACTCACCTCACCTCACCTATTCCCATCGCTCACCTGTGTCCCTCACCCGCACTAAGCTCTTCCTCGCCGCCACCACCTCACAAAGCCCCAAGACACTCCCACGAAGCCATAAGTTCAAAAAGCAAGGGAGCTTCGAGAATGAGTGGGAGATTGTAGACATGGAGCATAGAGGATACGCAAGCGGAGACCTCACGCCCCCTACCCCCCCTGAGGCGTCGAGCGAGGGAGGGCTGAGTCCCCGCCCAAGACCACGCTCACACCTCTCTAAACAGCTCAGTGCCAGCTCTGCCACCCTCACCCTCCGCCCACAGCAGAAAGGACGGTTCAGCGAGGTGGAGCAATTCTCTTCCCCTGAGTTAGAGAGCAGACCTTTCCCTGTAGACGACCTTAATCTGAGTTATGAGGAGGCGCCCAAACCACCTCCCCGCCCAGCACATATTGAACCCCCACCTCTACCCCCGAAGAGACAACCTACTCATGTTACCCTCAGACCGCCTCCCCGCCCCCCGACATCAACAGACCCCCACTACAACTACATCAATGAATACGACTCGTCCCCAGAGGAAGGCAGTACCCCCCCTATACCCATCCCAGCCAGGAAGCCCCGGTACTCCCACTCCTCCTCCTCACAGCCTGCCTTCATCCCTAGCCGGAGCACTAAACCTACACACACAGATACATTCCAATTCCCTAAACCTAATATCAGCCCCACACACGAGGTAACAGGAGCTGTACCAAAAACATCAAGAGAATCGACCCCAAGTAAACTCTCAACACCGGGGAGGTCACCTAAGCTGACCCAGAAGCCTCCACCCGTTGACCTTGCGAATACCAGCCTTGACCAGTTAGCAGCGACCTTGGATGTACCGGTAGAACAGTTAGCTAGAATGACTGTGGTGGAATTAGCCGCCTGTCTAGCCCAGCAGCAGCTTAGACACGGGGATAAAGATAATAAATCCTTTGAAGAAACGCAAATTATTAAAGGACCCCCGGAGAAGCCCTCACGGAGATCACGAGGACCAACAAGAGAGCAGAGTAATGAACGCTTCCCTTTTACCGAGGATGAAATGTTTGCTGAGTTTGATGCACAGTTCCCTAAGAGCCCTGTTGAGCCTCCTGACTTCAGCATGGGAGGACCGGTCACCCATGCTGTAGGTGCCCCAGTCAGTGAGGATCGTTACGCTGTGTTCCGCGAGTTAACAGCGGTTGTGACGAAACAGAAATCCGTGTTCGACGAAAACTTTTTAACGCCACAGAACTCCATGGAAGAGGAAGTTTCTGAGGTGTCATCGGGTACTTTTAAAGCTAACTTTGACAACGATTTACGGCACGACTCGCTAGAACACAAGTCTTCCTTAAGTGACGACGGTGATGCTGGTGAGTTAGAGAAGGACAAGGATTGGCACCCACCTAACCATGACCTTGAATGTGTCACTGTCTTCAGGAGTCCAGAAATCAGCGAATATGACAATTTTGAACCGGCTTTTGACGCTAAATTCGATGATGATTTCTCAGCGGCGACAATGAGTGAGAGAAGCCTTACCCCTGTTAACTCACCTTCACGCCTCCACCAGCCCAGCCCGCGCCCTCATCTTCACCTCCACACAGATGCTCAAAAGTCTCCCTTCACTGATGACTTCACTGCCCTGGGACACGCCGCGGGAGGCTCCTCTGCTCACTCCTCAGGTAGAAGAACGAGACCAGAATCCGAGACGTCCTTCGCAAGTTTTGATGATAATTTTGTACCATCAACCTCGGAGATGGATAAATACTCCAGTTTTCAAGAAGCGACCAATGAAGATTTCTCTCTCGATGGTTCCCTCAAGTCTCCCTTCACGGATCACTTTGCTGACCCTAAAAGAACGGATCAAGGGGATGATAATGGGTTTGGATCAGGTTTTGACGATCCGTTTACTAGCGTTGAACCAAAACAACGTAGCTCATCTAGAGGCAGTTCTGACACACCTTCAAAATTCCCTGTTGACAGCTCCCTTCAGCCTCCCACAGACACACTTGGGAGTAAGAGGAAGAGTCCATTCGATGATGATTTCACCAACCGAGGCGATCGCTATGAGGTGCTGAAAGAAGTGGAGAGTGAGCGTGAACCATCCTTAGAGGGCGAGGTGAGCCGTCTAACTAAACAAGGTGATGCTCGAAGCTCTCCTTTTGATGACTCTTGGCACGGCTCACACAGGAACACTCCGTACGACGACCAAAAGTCAATCGGATCTTTACACTCCATACACGAGGAACACAAGAATGTCGCTCATGAGTCTCCGTTCGACGATGACTTCGGTCAAGATTCCCGCAAGGCTTCTGTAGACCACGGACGACTCTCTCGGTCTGGATCTGAGCACCGGAAGTCCCCCTTTGGCGATAGCTTCACCCCCCCAGCGTCTGCCCGGCCACACAGGAGCAGAGGACCTTCCCGCCTCAGTGTAGGGAGTGAGGGAAGCGATGTGAGGCATTCTCCCTTCGATGACAACTTCAGCTCAATCATTGGAAGTGTAACTGAGGAGGTGAACTTTGATAGTGCATTCTCCAGCCTCCCTCAGGACACTCCAGCAGCACCAGCAGCAGGAGGAGAAGGTGATGAGGAGAGTGATCCGTTTAGCATGCAACTCACCACAACGGAAACGGAAGCAAAGCCAACTGAAGGAGAGCTACAGTTTGCAGATTTTGAGAATGCATTCCAGAAGGCTGAGGCCGAGGCAGCAGCAGCGGACCGACCACCTTCCACCAGCCAGTCTCACCACACACCCGGCAGGTCACCAGAACCAGCCGAGGAAACAGTACTTGATGATGTGTTCCCAGATGATGAACAGGAGTTTAAAATCACTGCAAGGTACAATGCAGCGGCTCCAGTGACAGACATGAAAAAGTCAGAGTCGGTGAATATATTCCGACGAAACAGTGACCCTTTTGCTGATGACTTCTTTGCAGACGCTGATGGCAAGATTATTGAAGGGGCGGGGCCAGGACCAAGGGCGGAGAAGGGGGAGGCCGACCCCTTCTGGGAGGAACCATTTGATAAGTTTAGTTTCCCCAAAGAGCAGTGAGTGAGTGGGTGAGTGAGTGAGTGAGTGAGGCTCCGAGACACTGATAACACTGTGTAGGGAAGATGAGTTGGAGGAAGTGAAGTGAATCTTGATGAAACGGAACAGTCATCAAACTATTGTAATGTGATGAGATGGGAATGTGTCATATGGTGTATGGTGGTCCTAAGTATATCAAAATTTTGTGACTTTCATATGCATAGACTATTTTTAATTGTATGTTAATTTGACTTTTTTAACCTTTCACAACAAAGCGCTTGACTGTGAACATTTAGCCAGCCTTGTGTTGGTTAAATTGTGTGTTTTAATTCACTTGTATCAACACAATGTTATCACAAACTCCATTATTAGGTTTTTTTTTATATATATAAGTTTACCGGTGAAAATTCTATGTTTTATTCCGCTGATTTACCAGGAAAGTATTTGAGAAAATGTTAATCTGTCACAAACTTGAGCGTGTCACATTATTTATTTCTCAGGTTACATGGAGTGCACTTGGCTACTCAAACACACTCAAAAAATTAACCACACACACTCTACATTACTTTACCATCATACTTTCCACTACATTAATATCCTTTCACCTTATAATATACGTTTAAAAAAAATCCCTCAGTTAGTCCAGAATATAATAAGTTTCGTCTTCAGTCAAATCAAGTGTTTAAAAAGAGGAAAAAAGAGACTGTATTCCTGAAGACTTATAATAGACTAAGTTTATTTCTTCAGTGTAATGCATTCCAGTCATTAGGTAAGGTTGCAGGATGACCTGTAAGTAATTAGGATTGAAAAGCTGGGAATTAGTAAAAACCCAAAAAGTATTCAGTGTAGATAAGGAAGAGAAAGGAAGAGAGAGAGAGAGGGACGTGTCTGTCTGTCTGTCTGTCTGTCTGTCTGTCTATAGGTGACACGATGGCATTATATAGATACAATACGAGGTCGTGATTCATCTTTTGACTATCAATGATTTTTTTATTATTATTATTTAATCCCTCGTGTGTTTACTGATATTACCAAGCTGTGATCGGGTGTCCTGTGTCTATGTTGATTGTAATAAATAAATAAATAAATGAATAAATGAATAAAAAATACAATGAAAATATAAATACTACTACTACTACTACTGCAGGTGGTGATGAAAAAGTGTATCTAGAATATTACTGCATTATTATTATTATTATTTATTTATTATTTTTTTCTCTTTCATGAATTATTATTAGTACAGGACTTTTTCCACCTTCCCCCCCACCCCTTCCCCCCCCCTCAGTGTTAATTCATTGTACATGTTTTGCATATAATAATGATAATGATAAATAATAATAGACTTGTTTATATTTTTACATGTGCACTTTAAGCCCACTTTATACCGAAGGAATATAAGAAGTAGAAGTTATTTAAGTAAGTAAGTAAATCGATCCTACATTCCGAGTCTCATGTTAAGCTTTGAGTCTGAAAAGAAGAGTGCCATGTATTTGGGGTCGAATTTTGGGTACACACATACATACACACATACACACACATGCATACACATACACATAAGAGGTTACTGGGCCTTATAGATTTCCACCTTCTGTTCTTTAATTAATAACTCAATGATATAATTAGTTTTCAAATGCTCATTCAGTAAGTAATAAGTTGGTTTCTAAAGCCCATGTTACTCACAAAGCGATGGCCAAAGATTATGTTCTCTATTTTAAGTAGAATTATATTAGGTTTTCATATTGAGTCATAGATAAGAGGTTTGTAAAAAAATGTTACGTTGAAATGATGATTATTATTATTATTATTATTGATCGGTTTTCATTGTGTTTTATTTATTGTTATTTAGCAAGTGTGTTTAGTTAGTTATAATTTGACGTCCTTTTCATTGGAAGGTAATTAAGTTGGCATTAATTAAGGTACACATTATTATATTACTACGTCACAATTTTATACGATTCCTCGAAATGCAATGAAAGTGGAATGGTTTTGTCCTTTCAGTTTTGTATAATGTTATGTATTTTTTTTTTTTATTGATTTGTATAATTATTACAATGTCCGTTTTTCATCATATTTGTCTTCGAAAGAAAACCTTGAACCAGATCATTTCTACTTTTTTAATATATAGGTTGTATAGGAAAGAATAAAGAACAAGATTTTGTTTATATATTTTTCTTACAATTTTTTATATTATACGTAGTTGATGTCAATAATTTTCCAGTCCAACGAGAAACCAAGTATCCTCAATTAACAGGAAATATTGATGCAAAAATAGCAATCAATCATCATTTAGTGTGAGTACTCATTATGCATTCACTAATTGATGTGTTAATTAATAGATCATACTAGTGTCATTAGCATCCTCGGAGAAGAAAAAATAATGATAGGATGTCTACATACTAATTACCATGTTGTAATATTTGGCCAAAGCTTGTTTATTAGAATACTCAACATCACATCAACAGGAGCCGCTTGTGACGCCTCGACCTCAACCAGAACTGCTGAAACGGCTTTGTTATTATTTTCATTTAGTTAGCTTTATTTGAGGTCTGCACGATGCATATCCCGGCGTGTTGAAGGGCTGAAGGGCACCTACATGATGAGAGTGACAGAGTGAAGGGAAGTGAGTCAATGAGTGAGTGAGTAGCAGCAGCAGCAGCAGCAGCACTAACCTCACCCCTGAACGTCACCACATACCACATACTCACCACTTCAAACAGATTCCTGAAGTGTACTATATCATATGTAGTAGAAAGGCGAAGTGCATTTTTATAAACTTGTCGGAGGAAAAGAAAAAATATTAATTTATTATATAGTTTCTGTACAAAATATTGTAACTCAAGTAATAGTAATAAAAGTAACAAGTTGCCCGAGTGCTTTTATTTATTTCACTTTTCCTGCCTCCCGCCGCCCTCTCCCTCTTCCCGCCGCCGCCTCCCGCCCTCTTCCGTCTCTCGCTTTCTCCCGCCTCCACTAAGCTAACACCTGTATCAGTGTAGCACGTGTTAGTGAGCGTCTGGGCGCCACACAAGGTTGTCTGGAGGCTACACAACCCCACGCAATACCACACACACATACACGCACACACTTATATCAACACCAAGAACACAGGAATGCCTTACAGCTTCCTACTAACGTAATATTCAACGTAAAATCACCATTAAGATTACAACAAAAACTCAACTGATTAACGCCAGAACATACAGGTAAGACCACAGACAAACACACCTTTACAATATTTATGCAAATTCTTCTTTTCACTCGCTATTAATAAGTTAGTCAAGCATTGAACAGTTCTGATAAGACACCTTGAAAATATTGCTTCACTTATCTTGATTCCACACTATTCCTAAACATTATAGATAAAAATAATACCAATTAAAAGCGGAACATATATGTAAAACACTTTTTTTTTCATATATTGGTAATAGGAATGTTTTAAGATGATTTACCTGACGCCGTTATAACCTTGACTTGGCGCGCGTCAAGTCAACGTTTCCACCATCACACAGCCATGACCGCGACGAAGGTGACGGTGACGGCGTGCTCCCTCCTTCAGGCTGTTAATGATCAGTGTATGTAACGAGTGGTTAAGGTGGTTCATTATTTAGTTTATAGGGTTCAATTACGGTTCATATAGATTGATTTGGTTACTTTGAGTTCGAGTTCAGTTCCTGTAAGGCGGCCACACAGCTAACTCGTGCAATTAGTTGATCTGCATTACTCTCATTAAGAAGCTTCCCAACAAGATTTGAGACACGTAAGTAAAAGTTGAAATTCATGTGAAAATATTAATGTTAGTGTGAATCATGAGTTGCAATGCGTCTCATAAATGCCTCATAAATGTAACCTCATATTTCCTCAGGGCCAGGCAGGGCACGGCAGGGCGGGGGGGAAGGGACGCTAGCTAGAATGTGTAAGTGCGTCACATATATAATTTACTTATTATCTTATTACTTCAACATTTTAGGCAACTACATGTACAGTACCACTTAACATCCTACGTCGTTTCACTGTTATTAATAGTGGAGTGTAAACGGAATGTGTTGTGTTGTGTTGCAAAAACAATTGAATACAAAAATGGCTGACAACGCTATGCGGATGTAGGGTTAAGTATTTTCTGAGATTTAAAGTAAATTATTTTTGCCATATGGGCGTGTCCTTTGCCGTTGGGTGAGTCATGAGATACCAACAGTGGGCTGACGATGAATAACAGAAAAGATTGCTGATTTTGCCTTTGAGAAGAGTGGAGTGCAATGTATTAATGGTTGGCGTACGTGACCTGAGAGAAGGCGGTGAGGGGCGGGCAGGTTTGAAGGGAGTCGCTGAGAGGGAATTGCAACAAGCCTCTGATAGATAGATAGATAGATGCACCGAGAAAGTTACCTACACCTGTTTGCTAAATACTATTATAATCAATCATTAGATACATAAAAAATAACATGTTAGGACCGTTAACTAACTTTGTGTAAAGACATGCGGAGAAATGACCGTTGAAAGGAGTGTTTTGTAGTTGTGGCGTGTTAACGGAGGCGGAAATACTAAGCTCATTTAATAATTTGTAGTGTGTTCCAACCAACTACTACTACTACTACTACTACTACTACTACTACTACTACTACTACTACTACTACTACTACTACTACTACTACTACTACTATATACTACTATTTGCATGATCATTGAGTAGCAGAATAATAATAGTGTAACGACTGATCAATTAAGTAGTAATGAATTGGTGGGTTGATGGGCAAAAATCAATAAAAATACCTGTATATCGCCCCTTGCCTGCCTGGCCTGGCCAGGCCAGGCAGGCCAGGCAGCCAGGCAGGCCAGGCAGGCCAGGTAGGCAAGGGGAGTTGGAAGGAGGAAGTCGCTGCAACATTCTCGGCCAAGTCTTGCGGCGACGTAGTGATGCGTCGGGTACAATAATTGCTACGAGTGAACCTCAAGCGAGAGGAATTTTTTTTTATTTGCTAATCGATTTTGATCTTTTTAAAACTATGTTACAAATAGCACTAATATAATACGTTTAGCAAAGTTGTAGATCATTTCACCGGAAATTTCTATTTCTAGAAATAAATTGATTTTGTTTTTGAAAAAATCAATTGTTTCATCGTTATTATTATTATTATTATTATTATTATTATTATTATTATTATTATTATAGTATTATATTACATATTTATCGTTCTGGAAAGGGTTGATGCATGGATGTGTTGAATTAATTCGTTGGTGTTGGTTTGAAATGTTAATGACACCGTGATGATAGAAAAAGAGTAATCGCATGAAATATAGAACAGAATAAATGCGTAATTAGAATTATTATATGTGCACGTGTATCAGGCGAGCAGCAGTAAAGTGGTTGTTATATATTCAATAGGAAGTGTTAATAGTTAATGGTACTATACGGGAAAATTTATAGCTTATATTTTAAGATATATACAATTTGGGTGAAAGTTTAAGTCAGTTATTAAATGTGTGTGTGTGTGTGTGTGTGTGTGTGTGTGTGTGTGTGTGTGTGTGTGTGTGTGTGTGTGTGTGTGTGTGTGTGTGTGCGTGTGTGTGTATGTGTGTGTGTGTGTGTGTCAGTGGAGGAGGAGGAAGACAAGGAGGACGAGGAGGAGGAGGAGGTGTGTTGAGTGTGTTATTTATGTTATTTTTCAGGTTTCTGTAACAATTGTAGATTTTTTTTTTTTGTCGGCCAAAATTCTCCCGCGTAAATTTGGTCGAATGTGTTTTTGCCATTTTACTCGGAAAATATTTGTCGCACAGCAATAATGTATAGATGTTAATATATTACGTTTGATGTTGTCTATCTAATGGTGAAATCAGATTTAAAATATACCTTATAGTTTAGTAGGAAATTTAAGTTTTGTTGAAATTATGTCAAAAAAACAAATATATTATTTTCTCAGTTACTAATATACCAATTTCATTCTACTATAGCTCAAAAGAACAGGCGTCTTCCGCTCTCTATTTACTATTATATAAGTCTTTTACGTAAACCTCATAGTTTTTGAGTTATTTAACAAAACGTGATTTGTTAAAAAAAATCTAAGGGTGTCACCTTGAAAATTTCATGAAAATTTTGACACCTCCGAATCTCATGAAAATTTATATATATAGGTTTTCAAGGATAAAGAACACGAATATAGACTCAATTTTATCATTACTATAATATTAAACACTATATAAACATTGTATTTTAATTATTTATTTATTTATTTATATATATATATATATATATATATATATATATATATATATATATATATATATGAAGGAAGGAAAATGGTTATAGATACTAATATCTCTCTCTCTCTCTCTCTCTCTCTCTCTCTCTCTCTCTCTCTCTCTCTCTCTCTCTCTCTCTCTCTCTCTCTCTCTCTCTCCCCCCCCCCATGCGTACACACAGCTTGGCCAACCCATGTGATACTATGTACAGTGGCAGGATACGCACACGCCTTCACCCCTCATGAGCGCGTTGGTTCAGGAAAGAACGAAAATACCGAGAAGGTAAGATTATATAAAATAAATAAAATAATTAAATAAAAAAGGTAGGTTTTGGATAGAAAAAATATAGATAAAAGATGTTTGAAGCAGCTGACTTTTACAATGATTCTGTCTGTTAATATTATCCTTATTATTAATTTATTAGGAAGGTGAAGACTCGTAGGAATGTTTAAAATATATCAAAATAAGTTTAAGTAAGAGATTGGCAGCGACTGGTTGACATATAAGGGAGTGAATGAGAGAAATAAATAAACAGTAAATAAAAATACGATACAGATTTTTAAGAGAAGGTTAGATAGATAAATGTTAACGATAAGAATGATAGATGGTAATAAGTGAATATAATCTGTCTTGTATAGGTTAAATAACTACCCATTATAGACTCATTATGATCCTACATTTATATAAAAAATTAATAATAATGATAACAATACTAAACTTGAGTTGTATTTACGAAAAAACTAAGAATAGAGTCACATAAGTTCTGGAAAATAATACATTCAAAAAATCAAAACAAAGAAATAATTACATTCTTATTAAAAAGCAAAACAAGAACATAAGAAAACAGGTGTGAGAAAGGACAGGTAAAGATAGGTATACCATCCCTCCTCCTTCTCCTCCTCTTTCTCCTCCTCCTCCTCCTCCTCCTTCTCACATCTCCCTCTCTCCTTCCCTTCCCT
The DNA here is from genome assembly GCA_029783475.1 of Metacarcinus magister. NCBI lineage: Eukaryota > Metazoa > Arthropoda > Malacostraca > Decapoda > Cancridae > Metacarcinus > Metacarcinus magister. The sequence goes on along the minus strand of JAPQNM010000041.1, from coordinate 8,437,604 downwards.
CCTCATTCAAACCTACCTCACTGTCTCCCTCCTTCCCTCCCTCCCTCCTTCACACCTTCCCTCCACTTCACACCTCCCTCCCCCCTTAGCACCCTAGACAAGACGGAGTCGTGGTTAGTAGCTCATCTTAAAGACTTACTGGCAATTAGCAGGGAAGGAGGGAGGGAGGGAGGGAAGGAGGGAAGGAGGGAGGGAGGAGGGAGGAAGGAGGGAAGGTTTGGTCCCATGAGGGTTCGAGGCGATGAAAGGCTATTGTAGGACACACACACACACACACACACACACACACACACACACACACACACACACACACACACTCACACTCATTCAAATCACGCAGGTGTGTGTGAAGCTGATTCGACAACCACACATGCACATACGCACACACATACACGCACATACATACATACATACGCACATACAGACCTCACGTATTTTGAGTGTGATGACCTGATAGATATATTTACCTGACACTCACCTTCCCTTCCCTTCCCTTCGCCTGTGGGTTTTCACACCTCGCCTCCCCTGACGCCTTCCTGGTCCCCTTCCCTTAATAATCCCTTAATCCCTAATCAAAGAACAAGACAGAAAAATCAAATATATACGGAAAAATATAAACTAAAATAACATATAAATTTAACTGAGAGTAACTTAGATTCAATGTCGATTATTAAAGGATTTTTTTTTTAAATGTTTAGTTTAGTGGTTTTGTAGATAATTTTCGGGTAGATTTTTGATTATATTTCTTTCGGTTAGGGTGGAGTTCCAAATTTTCAGGGGCGGGGATGTAGGTGGTGGGTCATTAGTAGCTCCACACCTGCCCGTCCAGGTGTTTCCCAACCCCTCTACCCCCCACTACCACCCCCCTGCACACCCCCTACAGCCCCCCTCTGTCTGCCGTCTGCCGCCACCACCAACATCACCACCACTGGCGCCAGAACCCTTCCGTCCGTCTGTCTGTCTGTCTGTGTGTGTGTGTGTGTGTGTGTGTGTGTGTGTGTGTGTGTGTGTGTGTGTGTGTGTGTGTGTGTGTGTTATCAGACAGGATGCTGTGATAATGGGTTCATGTTTTTTTTTTTCTTTATTATTATTTATTATCTTCGGTGTTGTTGTTATCTCTCTCTCTCTCTCTCTCTCTCTCTCTCTCTCTCTCTCTCTCTCTCTCTCTCTCTCTCTCTCTCTCTCTCTCTCTCTCTCTCTCTCTCTCTCTCTCTCTCTCTCTCTCTCTCTCTCTCTCTCGTTCTATCTTCTATCATATCACATTAAGTTGACTTTGCATAAAGTTTATTTATTTATATCATTATTTGTTATTTATGTCCTGCTAAGTGTAATTAGTCAGCAATTCTATATGTATCTGTCTGTCTGAGTGTCTGATTATTCTATTATCTATCGATCAACTAATTAATTGATCTATTCATCTATTCATTTATTTATATCAACTTATTTATCTATATTTATTTATCTATTGATTGATTTATGTATTTACCCATCAAAACACTTATATATCTATTTATTTAATTTATCTGTTCACCACCACCACCACCACCACCACCACCACCACCACAACCACGACTTTTTAAATACACAATAAAAACAATTAATTCACATTTCCTCAACATTGTCTCTGATCTCAACTGATATCGTCATTTTTAACGAAGCCGAAGTTCACTGCCGTCATATTGCACCGTGACATCCTTACCTTAACCCTTACACTGCCGAGGTCTTTTCTAAGTGTTCGATTTATAGATTTTTTAAAAAATTTTGATTTTATTCAAATTTTTCTTTATCAACTCACAACGATCTGAAGAATAGAGGAAAAATATTTTTCTTTCTATACACAATATATCTTGAATGCAAATATTCTGTAAAAATGTGCCATTGGCAACTTGACGCAGCTCATCGGATATATATATATCTAATATAATTTAATATATATATATATATAATATATATATATATATATATATATATATATATATATACAGATGGGGTGTGACTGATTTGAAAAGGGGCGTGGTTAATGCTTGCATGCCCGGTAGTTTACAGCAATTGCTGTAGACGGCAGTGTAAGGGTTAAACTATAGCGTACAAGAACAAGCTAAAAATATCCCTACCATTTATTCCTTTGAAATTCTCCTTAACCCTGGCTTTCTAAGGATCAGTAGGAACATTATGAGGGAGTAGCAAGGGCGTGGGTCGTCTTTCCTGGCGGGAGGGACGTGGAGGGAGGGTGTATTGCCTTAAACATTATGGAGTAGCAGGGCGTTAAGCGAGGTGAGGTTTTTCGCAGCGGGAGAGACTTGGAGGGGCGGTGTATTGCCTTATTGAGGAAGGTGAGGTGAGGTGAGGCTCGCTTGGAAGGATGAGTCGGTAATCAGATATAGACGTAAGATCGGTCGGGTAGTGATTGTAAAGCCGTGTTCGGAAGGGAGGAGTCGCAGTTATAACCATGTTCGGATACACCTAACATGTATTTTAGCGGCTCGTTGAAGCTCCCGCGACATAAACGGAATGAAAACTTAAACCGGATTTTATATACTTACTTTATGTTAGTTTTTTTTTCATTCCGTCAGCAGGGAGATCCGTTAATAATATTTTTGTTACTACATATATAACGGTGTAGCACTTTACTATAACCTTACGATGCCTTATAATAACTTTGCTTTGCTTAGTGTATATAACTTGTACTACGTCAATTATAACTTTCTTAACAGGTATTCTAAGGATTGCTCTCTCTCTCTCTCTCTCTATCTCTCTCTCTTTTTCTCTCCCCTCCTCCATTATCCTCTTATCTTCCTCCTCCTTCTCTTTCTCCATCTGTTCCTCCTTGTCTTCCCTCTTCACTTAACAACCTCCTCCCACACACTCCTCCTCTCATCTTCCTTCCTCCTCCTCCTCCTCCTCCTCCTCCTCCACCTCCTCCTCCACTTCCTCCACCACTTCCTCCACCACCTCCACCTTCAAGTTATCTCCAAGTCTTAACCAAACTAAGCATCTCCTACCCTCTTTCTCCTCCTACCTTTCTCCTTCCTTCCTCCCTTCCTACCCTTCCCTCCTCCCTTCCTACCTTCTTCCTCCTCCCTTCCTTCCTCCCTTCCTCCCGTAGGTTCTAATCGGTTTACAGTCGACCAGGAGACAAAAAAAAGTCGCACTCATTGGATATAATCTTGTGGTGCGACTTATTTGACGCCGCCCTTCTACCTGGGGTCATTAAAACCTATGAATAGAATTGGATTGGATGGGTCGTTAGTCTATGTTCACTAGTTAAGTTATAGTTATGGTTATAGTTATAGTTAATTAAGTTACGATACCAGTTATACACAGGCACAGTCGTGGTCAAAATCAATCACCCATCCTCCGATACCCCTTGTCTCAGGCTGGCTCCTTTTCTGCACGACAATTCACAGGGGGGGGGAGGTAAGAAGGGCTGATAGGAAGGGCCAGAGAGAGAAGGGAAGGTGGCTCTGAATGACCACCACCATCACCACCTTCCACCCCCTTGCCGCTCCCCCTCCCCGTCACCCTGCCACTCTTCCTCCTCCGCTCTCCTCACTCAGTCAGCACAGCAACCCTACTCCTGCGCTGCTGTTGACGAATTCTGTCAAAAGGCCCTGTTTTAAGGGTACTCGCGGCGCCTCGGCTCGCCACGCTATGAAACAACAAAAAGCAAGGAAAACAACATGAAGAAAACAACAAAAAGCAAGGAAAACAACATGAAAAAAACAACAAGAAAAGAATGATAGTAACTAGAGCAGTGAGTGAAATGTTTCGTTTGGTTTGGTTCCAGCTGCGTCTTTTTGTTGGTAATTATATCTTTAATGTAATCGTTTTATACTTTTTTTTTCAATGAGGTTATTGAATTTATAGTGTTGTATTAATATTCGTGTACATTGTGTGCTATTTTTGAGCATTTAGTTTGATTGTTATATACGTATTACCATTAATATCTTTAAGGCCCACTAATATATGAAACATGCATATCATAAATCAGTATATTTCTCTACGTAGACAGCTTTGTGTACTAATATCTTTACATTTTCATCATCTAATTACGTTTCCTTATCGTAATAGACCCAACCTTAGCGTGTATATTGATGAATTACTAAGATATTAATGACGTTGTTTACAAGTGTTGACAATCTAGTGTGACGTCGCATCAAACACAGCCACATGCTTATCAGTATTACATTATCACACTCTCTCACAAATCACTAGTCTTGGAAAACTGTACAAAACAATACAAAAATAAATAAGAAATAAAATAAGTCCTAGCATAGCGAAGAAATAACGTAAATAATGATTAATAACGTGAAGACGGCGGCTAAGCTTACCTCCACCACCACCACCACCACCATCACCACCATGTCGCTCTTTTCTTATCATTCTCTCCTCTCCTACACTCCAGCATCACCTTTATCTCCCTCCAGTGTACTGAAAAGTCCTCTCTCTGATTTAGCCTCAAATTGGGGCAAATAGTTTGTGAGGAAGAGCGAAGAATTAATCAATATAATAGTTTGAGATTAATTTATACGTCATGAAGTTAGCTGTGTGTGTGTGTGTGTGTGTGTGTGCTCCTCCTCCACCTCTTCCTCCTCCTCCTCCTCCTCCTCCTATCTTTCTCCCTCTCTCTCTCCCCATTAATTAGTTTTTTCCCCTTTATTTCCCTCTCTCACTTCCCATCATTCTCATTCCTCTTTTTCTTTGCTTTCCTTTCCTCTCTTGCATTCCTTCCCTCCCTCCCTCCTTCCATCCTTCCTTCCCTCCCTTCTTCCCTCCTACATTTATAGTTTTGAACCCAAAGTGTCGAAGATATACAAATAAAACACTCAGTACTTTTATTTTCTACCTTTTTCTTGGATCATTTATCGTATTTTCTTTGTCTCTGTTTCTATTTACGGTATACTGCGCATCGTTATTCTTCTGTTTCTTGGTAAAATGGAGGTGTTTTCCACTAAAAGAATTGTGTCAACGGCTTGTCTATTGCCTAATAACCTCTCTCTGTATCTCTCTCTCTCTCTCTCTCTCTCTCTCTCTCTCTCTCTCTCTCTCTCTCT
>JAPQNM010000041.1:8415050-8430050 GCA_029783475.1 Metacarcinus magister | reverse complement strand
CCTTAGAGACGGGAGAGAGGTGGAGTTTGTGTTGCTAATGCTCCCAGATACTCCTCCCAGCCTAGTGCGTACCCGAGGAGTGCTATTAACTGCTAGGAGAGGGCGTGGGCGTGGGCGTGGTGGTGGTAGTGGTCCCTTGGGAGTGTGTGGAAGGATGGGTTGGGAATTTTTCGGGTGCCATAGTGTGTGTGTGTGTGTGTGTGTGTGTGTGTGTGTGTGTGTGTGTGTGGCTGGGACATTGTTGTGTTCCCAGCAACAAAGACGTTTATCCCGTACACAGAGAGACCTTGTATTGGGCCCGTGGCTGGCCTGCTGCTGCTGCTGCTGCTGCTGCTGCTGCTGCTGCTGCTGCTGCTGCTGCTGCTGCTGCTGGTCGTGGCAGCAACACAAGGGATGTATTGCTGCCAGAATAAGCAACGTATGTTTGGTTTAATGTTAGTCAGACGAGCTTGGATTAGGCTAATAAGACATACCATATATATTTTTTTCCATCTTCCTTTCTTTATTATCATTACTTTATTCCCTTCCCTCCACTAGCACGGGGCGGGGGGTTGGGGGGGCGTGGGGGGCGGGGGACGAGACCGGGGACGAGACGGGATAACATTACAAATAAATAAGAAATCAGGGAGGGAGGGACGGAGGGAGGGAAGGAGGGAGAGATGGAGGGAGGGAGGGAGTCTAACCTAACCTTGATAGTGTCGTGTTAGTCAGACCGGCACACTCTTCTGTCTATCTCGGCGCCTCCTAAACAACTTCCCTCTGTCTCTCTCTCTCTCTCTCTCTCTCTCTCTCTCTCTCTCTCTCTCTCTCTCTCTCTCTCTCTCTCTCTCTCTCTCTCTCATTGCCTTGAAGTTAGTACGTAAAGGGAAGTGCGTGGCGGCAAAGCAATCTTCGTTAAAACAAGCTGGAAACAAATGAGACACGTTTATTATGTGTCTGATAACAAAACGAATAGAAGTTTACCGCTGTTGCAATATCTTTTAGTGAGGTTCGGACTTAAACTACAATTATTCCGGACGCAATCAAGCTGTCAGGCGGCTGTGGGGTGTGTGGTGGATCTTAACCTTGTTGAATTTACGCAGTTTTACCTTTAAAGGGATGTGTGGAGACTCGTAGTAGCTGGAGGCGAAGGTAGATTGACGGGTTAGAAATTTACAGCGAGTAGCTCTCTTTTGTTTTGATGCTGTGAACGAACTGCAGTCATCATCATTATTATTATTATTATTATTATTATTATTTTACTATTATTGCATGCGTCTCACCACTGCCTGTTAACACTACACGTAACTCTTCCAACATTTATAAACATCGCGTTAAAACGATTCGGTGGGATCAGCTTAACTTCTAATGTTTGGAAGACTTGAGTAAACATTGAAGGGAGGGAAGGAGGGAAGGAAGGAGAGAGAGAGAGGAGGAAGGGAAGGAAGGAGGGAAGGATATAAGGAAGGAGGGGAGGAGGGAAGGAAGGCAAAGAAGGGAGTAATTTAAGATGAATTCTGCAAATCCTATTCTGGTTTCAACACTTTGCATTCAACTCCATTTTTTTTTACTCTAAAGTCAAGGATTTGTGTTGCGTTTATGAAGGATAAAGACTTGTTGTTCTGAGAGAGAGAGAGAGAGAGAGAGAGAGAGAGAGAGAGAGAGAGAGAGAGAGAGAGAGAGAGAGAGAGAGAGAGAGAGAGAAGGATTACTTACTACAATATTGTCTTTAGTAGTTTGAAAAGTGAGTTACAACACCATGATAGATAGACAGACAGACAGACAGACAGACAGACAGACAGACAGACAGACACATTTCAACACACATACACATCACATACCTTCCTATGTACGTACGTATGTATGTATGTATGTATGCATGTATGTATAGAGAGTCTGTGTGTGTTAGAGGCTGTCTGTTCTAACTGATAATTAAACCCCAATCATAACACGATGCATCAACATTAATGGTCGACTACAAAAACAACTTAGAGAAGCAACTGTATTTATGGCTTGTAGTGGAGCGTGAGTAATGGCGGAGCGGTGGCACTGGGAGGGGCGGGGCGGGGCGGGGCGGTGTGGCACTGGTGTTGGGGGAGGGTGGCACTGGTGGGTGCCGGGAGGGGGGAAAGGGGTTGGGTGGCCTCAGCGGGCGGTCCAGTTAAGGAAAGTGGGATTCTCTGTGACGGGAGGCTGATACACACACACACACACACACACACACACACACACACACACACACACACACACACACACACACACACACACACACACACACACACACACACACACACACACACACACACACACACAGTCAGTCCGTCTCCGTACTCTTCCACGCGCTGTTCTCTGCCTCAAAGTGCGTCTGCAAGACCGGCAAAGTTTAATATTTTTTCGCTAAACTGCATTACGGAGTGTAACTGTTGCATAAACAAGTCGATATTCAACAGACGAGACACAGAGAGAGCCTAGCCATCCTTACACACCGTCTCACCGCCCCTTGTATGCGAAGAACGTGGCCGCCGTTGTGCCCAGACCGTCAACACACTTTTTACCGTGACCTATGAGTGACCTGACCTCCCATGGCATGCCTTTCTCCCCCCGAACGTGACCCTTGACAACACCGTGACACCCAATAATGTATGCATCGTGAAAGCTGGCAACAGAGATGCCGCTGAGTAGCTGGCGAGGGATTAACTTCTTTTTGCTCGCTAACATAAGTGATTAGTATCGTGGAAGTGTTGCAGCGTGTTAGTGAGCGTGAAGAGTGTGGTGCAGGAAGGGTGCAGGGCGTGTGTCATCCAGTGTGGCGGACACATAAATGGAGGGTAATAGTGAATGTGGCGAGCGTGAGCACGGCCAGCGTGGAGCCGAGTGAGGCAGGCGCCAGTTGAGCAGCACACCTGGGGCGGCGCACAGCTCCACCTGACTGCTGTATACCTGTGTGTGTACTGTGTACCCGGTGCCTTGCCCGCGGCAGGCTGTGCCAGTGTTGTTAGTGTGTGGCGCGGCAAGCATGAGGTTCACCTTGAGCCACTAGCCCACGAGTGTCACTCACAACGAAAGTTCCCGCAGCGGCGGCGAGGCGGTGAGGCGGCCGAGTCGAGCCTCCACCCGTGGCAGTGTTTGTGTTGCGGGTTGTGGGGCGGCGGGCGGCTGGGTCCCCATGCGGTGCGATCCCCCCTGGTGGAGCTGCGGCGGCGTCTGCCTACCACTCCACCTGCCACTCCTGCCTCTGACCTTCCCCCCCCTCCACCACCACCACCACCACCACCACCACGGAGGCAGGTGCAGCCCTCGAGCCCCTCTGGAGCGACTGTAGTAGTTACAACAGCAGGAGTACCGGCGAGTGTGGGAGGCGCGGACGGAGTGAGGGCGGGTGGTGTGCGTGGGCGCGCGGGCTGGGCGGGGCTGCCTCGCCCTCCAAGCTATGCCCGGGCGGCGCCTCCCCGTGCTTCATGTTCATGTTCCGCTCCAGGAAGAACGCCCTGGTGAAGCGAGCCTGGAAGTCACGCCAGCTGGGCCTGGGGGACGCGCCCCCCCACGAACACAAGCACCAGGAGGCCGCCCACCAACTCAAAGTGGCGGCGTTCCACCTGCTGCGCCGCCTGACGGAGGCTCAGCTGGAGTTACTGGTGTCTGCCTTGGACTCTGGCGGCGGTGACCCCGGAGAGTGCGTGTTGGTGCCTCGAGAACTGTGCGAGGAGAGTGAGAGTGTGGGAGGGCGTGCCTTGCCGCCCCACCTCCTCATGGTGTGGGTGTGGCGGTGGCCGGACCTGCTCACCGCCTGCCACTACACCGCCACGCCCCTGCAGCGACTCCCATCGTGTGCCGCCCGCAACGACCATGTGTACGTGTGTGCCAACCCTTACCACTGGGCCAGACTCCTTCACACAGGTACGTCACCACTACTAACCACTGTAACCTAACGCCAGGCTGCGGCGGGCTGCGGCGGGCCAGGCCTGAGGGCACCGGCACCACACCAAGCCTCACACGTGCACTCACACCATCATGCCCGCCGCAGCCAGGCATCCCTTGTGGTCAGGGGCAGGGGATGGCTGTCTCTGTACCTTAGGGGCGTGAGGTTATCTGTTATGTGTGTACACTGACATATAAAGGTGTGCTTTTTGAGGGGCGCCACAGCCTTGCAGCAACACAGAACACAATGGGATAACTTCCAGCTGAGAAAAAAAACAACAACCCATGACCTCTGACACTTCCACAGGGCCGAGTGCACACAGCCTCCAAAAAAAGTGTCCGAGTCACTAGTTAACGCGACGTGCATTTTAATGAGCTTCTGGAACGAACATCAGCTGGCGGGGACTCGAGGCTGTGTCGTGTGAATATAGAATATAATAGAATAAGTTTATTAACTGAGACTTTACATGAAAGTATGGAGCATGACTCTCCCTCAAAATTTTGTAACAATAATAAACAATAAATAAATAAACATATATACACATATACACACACATATACATACATACAAATACACATATACATATATACATATATACACATACATACATATACATATACATACATATACACACATATACACACATACACACATACACACATATACATACATACACATACATACACATATGCATACATATAATATTATCCAAGCAAAAAATCTTCATCTAAGCATTCTTAATATAGCCTTAATAAATTGTGACAAGCTTGTCAACAATTTCACATCCTTACTCTGCATTAATTGAACATATTTAAATTGCTGAACTTTCTCTTTAAAGTAATTAGGTATATACTTATTCCTTAGGAGTACAATATCCTGATTTTGGCATTGAAATATGACATGAAATTCATCACCCACCTGATCAACATTACACTTGGTACAATAACGTTCCTGCCTGTTAACCCCACGGTATCTACCCGTAATTACTGGTAGTCTGTTGTTTCCAGTACGCAGCTTAACAATTTTATAAGGCATTCTTCCCTACCGTACATATCTTTAAATAACCTGTAGTTGCTACAAATGTTTTTTGTATTCATATTAGTGTACCAGGTTGTTATCCACAGATCATGTAATTTTTGTTCGATGGCTTTTCTGAACCACTTACGGTTATTGATTGTCTGATTCAACCATACGCCAGGCATACCACATTCAACCAATATGTGTGTGTGTGTGTGTGTGTGTGTGTGTGTGTGTGTGTGTGTGTGTGTGTGTGTGTGTGTGGGGACAAGACCTGTGCGTCACGACCTTCACTTTAAGGGCGACACCTGAGCCTGAGCTTGAGCTTGAGTCCCGCCAGATGCCCCGACGCACCGACGCACCGACGCACCAACGCACCGACACGAGTAACAGTGCAGCGAGGGGCCGCGTGGAGGTTGTGCTGCGTTGAGAGGCGTGCACGGGGAGATAACACGAGGTGGGGATGGCAAGGTAGGCGGCAGATAACGCTGAGAACAAGGCTCCCCCCGGGCTGGGCTGGGCTGGGCTGGCCTGGCCTGGCCGACGCTCAGGTAATCTTAGTCGGCGCCACCAGGATATAATAGTGGGTCGAGCCTTCCGTGTGTGTGTGTGTGTGTGTGTGTGTGTGTGTGTGTGTGTGTGTGTGTGTGTGTATGTATGTGTGTGTGTGAACGCGCGCGCTCGCCTGGGACCGGCCGGCTGTCTCACCTGTGCACCTTGCGGCTCCGTCCCTGTCAGGCGTCGCGACAGGGAGGGGCGGCGGCGGCGGCGGTGGTGGCGGCGGCGGCGGCGGCGGCGGCGGTGGCGGCGGCGGCGGCGGCGGCGGCGGCGGTGGCGGTGGTGGCGGTGACGGTGGTGGTGGTGGTGGTGACATGGAGAGGAGAGGATGTGGATTCTAAACCACCATTGCTTTCGTAACAGCGGCGTCTCTTGGTCGCTCACTTGTTTTCCTCACATGCTGTCTGACCATGAAGAGAGAGAGAGAGAGAGAGAGAGAGAGAGAGAGAGAGAGAGAGAGAGAGAGAGAGGTAGCACCCCATGAAGCGTCACACCCCAGTCTGGTCGAGGTCGTGGAGGTGGTGGTGGTGGTGGTGGTGGTGTGTTGAGAGCCTCTGCACGTCCTTCTCCCTGCGCCTCAAGAGCTCATTGCCGAATATAGAGAGTCATGGTCTTACTGCAGCAGGGAGACCAACACACACACACACACACACACACACACACACACACACACACACACACACACACACACACACTGCTTTGTTTGTATCTGTTCGCCATTAAGTTCAGATGATCAAGAAGCCGTCTGTAGCGTCAAGGTGTGGGATTCGGTTTCAGTTTATTGAGTGGTTTCATATCTCAAAGGAAGGACTCTCTCTCTCTCTCTCTCTCTCTCTCTCTCTCTCTCTCTCTCTCTCTCTCTCTCTCTCTCTCTCTCTCGTCTCTAGTCCTGTTTTTTATGCGTTTCTTATCACTTTTCCACACACTCCCACCTGAAGGAGGGAGGGGGGGGGGTAGGGGGAGGCACACTGTGGGCGCCCTTCAGTGATGTCCTGGTCGGCATCATTGATCAGGAGGCGTAGGCGGCGTGAAGGGAAGAAGGTGAAGGGTCGGGAATCGGGACTCGGGACTAGGTTGCTCAGCGGTCGCCCACCCTGAAGTGTCTTGCTCGCCCGCCCGCCACTGTGGAGCCGCACTGCCGCCCACCTCCCTAAGCGGCCTCCCACCCACGCAGGACCCATGCTTACCGCTACTGATTCCTCCTGGCCCTTCAATGACTTATAAGGAACTGATCCCACCTACTACTACTACTACTACTACTACTACTACTACTACTGCTGCTGCTGCTACCCTTATCACCCTATATTTGGATCTTACTGGTCCTCTCTCCCTCTCCTAGACACCCCTATCAAGGATTCCCTCTCATCCATAGCCTCTAGGGGCCTCTCCATCCCTCTCTATCCCTCTCCATCCCTCTCTACTCCCTCTCCACCTCCATCTCCCTCCACCCCAGACCATCACGGCGCCACCTTACCCCCTCAACATCCCTCACCCTCACCCCCCCTTCCTTCACCGGCTTGTATCCTTCACCAAAACACCTCATTCATGATAGGACGGGGTGGGGGTCCTTGGGGGGAGTCCTAGAAGGTCCTTGAGGGTCCTTCATCCCTTACCTGGGTTGTTTTTCCACCGTTGTGTGTTGGGTTGTATTGTGTTGTGTTGTGTTGTGTTGTGTTGGGTTGGGTTGTGTTGTGTTGTGTTGTGTTGGGTTGTGTTGTGTTGTGTTGTGTTGTGTTGTGTTGTGTTGTGTTGCTTGGTCTCGCCGTCCGCACACACACTTAAAGCAACATTTAGCAACACTCGGCTAGGCTCCTCACACCCCAATGATTACGGACCATTCTTCAGACTCAACCGGATCGGGCTTGGGCGGTATGACTAAGCCGGGGAGTCCCTGAACCTTACCTTACCTTGCCTTGCCTTGCCTTGCCGTCATTGTGTTGCATTTCTCACCTCTACCCGTGCACTGGCTATCCCCCTCCCCCCCCAGCACCCCAGCACGTAACTTTACCCTATCCCCCCACAAAGGCACGTGTACCTGTAGTGTAACTTAATGCATCGTAACGTAACTGTACTTCCGACCCTATGTTAACACCGGGAGGAGGCTTAGGTACCGTTGAGGTGTATCCTACCTGTCTGCCTGCCTGTCTGTCTGTCTGGTGCAGCTGTTTCCATGCGGGAGAAAGTGTGTTTAGGGCTCAGCTGTCCTCGAGAGTAATCGCTTGTGTGTGTGTGTGTGTGTGTGTGTGTGTGTGTGTGTGTGTGTGTGTGTGTGTGTGTGTATGTGTATGTGTATGTGTGACTCTTTACCTCAAATATGGTGAAGTTTATAGGTATTACTACTACTTTTACTACTACTTCTACTACTACTACTAATACTACTACTACTACTACTACTACTACTATACTACTACTACTACTACTACTGCTTATCTGCTTATCTGCGTTCCCGTCCTGCTTGCATTGTTTTTACTGCTGTCACACCCAGCCGCCCTTACCCCGCCCAGGGATGTATTGGCCTTGTGTTGTGTTGTCTTAGAGCATCACGAGCTGGGGATGAAATACTCAACACACACACACACACACACACACACACACACACACACACACACACACACACACACACACACTCACACACACACACTCCCACTAGTACGTAATTTTCGTTCATGTATTTGATGTAATATTAAGATGACTTGTATCTGTGAATTAACGAAAGGATATGGGAAAAAAAACTAAACTAAACGTATGTTCAACCTTCCTACAGCAATTTGTTTTGTAATCATTATTATTCTCAGGGAAGTTGACCTTGAAGTTGAGGAAAGTAGGAAAAAAAAAAATACCAACTTTATATATATGGTTTTATGTATGACTTGAATTTTAACTCCTTATGAGACTGTACCTTTTGGGTTTCCCTTCGCCGGGGTCACGAGAAAAGGTCAGGGAAGGTCAAAGGTCATCTTGATAACCATCCTATTATAGTACACGTCGTGGCTATAAGAGACTCAATGACCTTGATCTGAGCCCACCCCGATCATTGTCTCTCTCTCTCTCTTTCTCTCTCTCTCTCTCTATCTATCTCTCTCTCTCAGGTAGCACAACACAGCACTCCAGCCTCTCTATACACTCACTATAACAAAGATATAACACAACGTAGCCACAAAATAATAAGAGAATATATGAAAATAACCCATAAAAATCATCCTGTTATGCATTTTTAAACTCCCTCTCTCAACCTGGTCTGTCTGAAGCCACTATTGATTCTGGGGTTGAGTGGCGGGACTGTGCGGGACTTTTAGCGCTGACGACCTTGCTTCTGCCTCGAGGAAGTGGCTTTAGCGGGGTCCAGGTGGGCGGTACCGGGGTCTGGGCGTGATAGCGGAGTCCTCAATGCAAGTAACTGAGTTCGGAGTAAGCGGAGGAACGGGCGGGCGAAGGAGAGAGGGAGAGAGAGTGAGTTTCTGCTTGATGTAATGGTGTTCAGGTTAGGTTAGCAGGGAAGGAGTAATGGAGTAATGGAGTAAGCAGGTAGCCGTGACTATGCATCCACACACACCCTCAACACACCCCCAACACACACTATCTTGGAACACAAACTTCATGCATAACCTTGAACACACTCACATGCCAAGCCGTTAAGATCCTGTACCATCACCTCACCTCACCCTGCCACTACTAAATACCCTGTCAATACCCTGTCAATACCCTGTTAATACCCTGTCAATACCCTGTTAATACCCTGTCAATACCCCTAATAAGACAGCAAGAATACCCTGTTAATCTGAGTCCAATAACAATCCAATCTTGACCTCAAAATATCGAATTCACATCCTCCTTTCAACCCACTTAGCGAGACAGCATTGAGTTCGGTGACTTGTCTACTTGTTTGATACTGGGATAATACTGTGTAAACAAATGACGAATCACCTTACAGAAACCTTTTTTTTGGGGGGCGGGGGGTGTGGTGGGGGTGACTTGCACATTTCCTTCCCTCACTGACTCCACAAAACACACATCTTAAACTAGGCAACATGTAACTATAGAGAAACCTGATCCCTGACTAAACATTTACCTTTGCAGCAGTCTATAGGTGTTTAGTGTTTAACCTTCTAATGCCCCCCGAACTTAACCTGAAGGAGGAGGAGGAGGAGGAGAAAAAGAAGAAGAAGAAGAAGAGCCCGTATCCACGCCCGATACCGTCCCGTCTCGAGTGTGTGGCAAGATAAGGTGATGCTAGAGAGATGTTGCCTCTTTAAAAGCTAAGAAAACGACGGTATTGCTTAAAGTGTCTATATAAAACGAGTTAATTTTCCCGTTATTTAATCAAGGTATTACATGCGCGTTGTGTCTCCTCTTACCTTAGCGCGACCTTGACTTTCTCTCTTAGGTAGACACAAGTAGAGAAAGAGAGAGAGGGTAAGAGAGAGAGAGAGGGGTTAGAGTAGTGAAACAACATACCACAAGTGTTCTGTTGAGAGTTAGACAGCGCGAGTCAGGGTGTTGAGATCCAAACAAAACCAAAACAAGTCGAAGGTTGAGTTGTGCTTAGTGGAAGGTCATTACACGGAAAGTTGACGAAGCACAGAGCAGACACAACGTAGCACTGACCACCTGATACCACTGGGCTGATCATGCCTCTCACCCCTCTCCCCTCACCCCTCCATCACCTCTCCCTCACCCCTCTCTCCCCCATCACAGCATCCCACAACATAGGAGAGTAAGATGCTGTGAACTCGTTATTGAGAGAGAGAGAGAGAGAGGTCACACATTAGGTACACTGAGGTCATAGGTTACACAGCTTTCCAAATCTTATATTAAAGGTATAAAGAGAGAAAGAGAGAGAACACACACACACACACACACACACACACACACACACACACACACACACACACACACACACACACACACACAGTTTTTCTCCTCATATATAACAATTTAGATAGGAATACTTGCTTGTCTCTCCTTAACATTGCCTCTCCATGCTTGTATAATGCAAATCGAGGTTCGGTCTGAAAGGCAAGGCAGGCAAGGTATCACTGCTTAGATCAATGCTGCTGGGTAACCTGAGACTAAGGATTGGCTCTCTGGCGCTCTCTGGCTCTCTCTGGCTCTGGGGTCTGGGTATGATTCTCCTCCTATGTGTGGGCGTTTTAGGTTGCTTTAAACGGTGTGGGTATGGAAAGTGGGCGTGTGTTGGTTTGTGTGGGCTGTGTGGGTTCACTACTGTTAAAATTGGTGGGTTGGTTGTGGGTTCAAATTTTTATGTCTATCTATCTACTCATGTATTGAATTATAGTTGAAATTATGACTAGGTTTGTGATGTATTATTAATTTTTTTTCTCTTTTACAGGTTAGTGTGGGTGTGACGTGTACGTGTTGTGCTGTGTAGGTGTTTGTGTACGTGTTGTGGAGGCGACTGTCATTTGTTTTAAGGAAGGATGACAAATTTATACTGACGCTTCATCAAAGGTAAGAAATTCTATACTCTTAATTAGGCCTATCATAATATTTGGTTTACCTGATAGGCCTAATCTAGTGTTTACATTGATAGCACCGTGATGACTATATAAAAAAGAAAGAATTTGACGCTAGTATGAGAGTTAAACTAAAGGAAAATTATAATACATGACAGAAAGGTGTATTTGAAATGTCTTAAAGGTCTTATTTCTATGTTATATTCATTACTCATCGCTTTAGAGGTGAACTTGGTAACTGCTTGTGTTGTGTGATATGGTTAGATACAGGCCACAGAGATAGCGGCTTCACTCTCAAGTGGCCTCAGAAACCTGCCTGGTAATGTAAGGAACGCACTTCACTATATATATATAAAGAAAAAAAATATATATATAGCCGTCACGAACGTCAATCCAACCTAAGCCTCGTACAGTATATAGTCTCCCAAAATTTTGAAACTTATACAAAAAAAAAAAAAATTGAGTTAAGTTGGAAAAATAGTAATAGTTAATAGAGACCATGATATAAAAACAAAAATTATGTCATGGCCTCTATTACTATTACTATTACTATTACTATTACTACATACTATTTATATATCGTAACTTTTATATAATTCATTACTTCTCTTAATAAGCAAATGTTTGAGGTCTAGTAATCGTGAGGAGGAAAGGGAATGCTTGAAGCTGGGAACTCTATTATTTCCACAAGGGAGAAGGAGGGAGTTAGCCCACTTACCACTTACACAACTCTCCTAAAACTCTCTGCTTGTGAGGTCTGCTGTGTTGGCCCTAAAGCAAGGAGGAGGAGGAGGACGAGGACGAGGAGGAGAGTAGTATACAGCAGTGAGTGTTCTGAGAAATGTAAATGACGTAGGCTAGCTTAGAAGTGGTGAGCATAGGATGGGTCTGGATTGTATCATATGTGCATCTAAGGGTCTGTCAGGATGGCTCTCTGTCGCTAGCCTGTGAGGGGAAGAGGAGGAGGAGGAAGATGAAGGGGAAAGGGGAGGAAGAGGAAGGAGAGATGAGAATGATGAAGAAGAGAGTGAAGTATTGCTGGGATAAGAGACGATTAAGTGTGTGTGTGTGTGTGTGTGTGTGTGTGTGTGTGTGTGTGTGTGTGTGTGTGTGTGTGTGTTGACAGGTAAGGTCCACAAAGAGAGAGTGATCCTGCATTAAACACACTCACACACACACACCCACACACTCTTGGTATATATATTGATGAGGTGGAGGTAGTGAAGGATGGAGAGAGGGAGGCGTTTGGTCATGTAGGTAAAACGATTAATTCTCTCTCTCTCTCTCTCTCTCTCTCTCTCTCTCTCTCTCTCTCTCTCTCTCTCTCTCTCTCTCTCTCTCTCTCTCTCTCTCTCTCTCTCTCTCTCAGATGCTTAAATTCCTGGATAAATCGTTTGCTCGTTCAGTTAAATCAAATCAAATCGATATATTAGATAAATTAACAATATAAGTCTTACTACCAAACATTCCTTCATTCCTTTGAGTCTTAGGCAAGGCAATGTAACCTAAACTAAACTATCTTATTTTTTTTATAGTTCAAAGAGAAGCGGGTTTTCTTTCCTTACATGGAGTTAAATCATTAATATTGCCTAGCCAGCCGTCTGTCCGTCTGTCTGTTTGTCTGTGTATCTGTCTGTTTGTCTGTCTGTCTTATGCCGTAGCTTTTCTCTCTTAAATATTGTGGAATGTAGAATGTAAAATGAACGAAAATTTATATAAAAAGGATAATCATTAAATGTCGCATGAAAAAGACAACAATGTAAGTTTAAAAGTTTTTCGAATGTATTTTGATAAAGGAATGATACGAGAGAGAGAGAGAGAGAGAGAGAGAGAGAGAGAGAGAGAGAGAGAGAGAGAGAGAGAGAGAGAGAGAGAGAGAGAGAGAGAGTATACAAAACAAAATCATACAATATATTACTATCTTGGTAACTTTCCTTAGGTGTATGTATGTGGGTAGGTGGGTGGGCATGTGGGTGGGTTAGGTGGGTGGGTGGGTTAAGTGGGTGGGTGGGTGGGTGGGTGGGTATGTTAGTAAATTATATAACTTAGATCTATTTGATAAGGTTCCCAAACATGGTGGGTTGAAATTGGTGATATTCATGCATATTATAATTCTTGAGACTGTGTGTGTGTGTGTGTGTGTGTGTGTGTGTGGTTTGCCGTCTTACCACACACACACACACAGAGAGCAGAGAGAGAGAGAGAGAGAGAGAGAGAGAGAGAGAGAGAGAGAGAGAGAGAGAGAGAGAGAGAGAGAGAGAGAGTAGAGGCGGCAATGATCAAGGCACATGGACGGATTGCTCAAAAAAAAAAGGAGAAAAAAAAAATGGAAGAACCGGACTAGAAGAGACGAGAGAGAGAGAGAGAGAGAGAGAGAGAGAGAGAGAGAGAGAGAGAGAGAGAGAGAGAGAGAGAGAGAGAGAGATTCCACCGATAGATATAAAAGTGCCGCGGTACCTTCCTTACCCCTCTCTCTCTCTCTCTCTCTCTCTCTCTCTCTCTCTCTCTCTCTCTCTCTCTCTCTCTCTCTCTCTCTCTCTCTCTCACTCTCTCTCTCTCACGAACAATTCAAACCAACTGGGTATAAATAAAAGAGGAGGCTTATACCCCCTTAGGGAACACCAGGGGCGTACCTAGTCCCTAATGGGGTGTCACAGGGGATGAATGAAGCCTCAGTGAAGCCCTGAAGCCAAGGAAGCCAAGCCCTGAAGCCTCCTGTCCCAGCGTGTGAAGGAAATTAAGATGAGAAAGATGAGTTTGTCAGAGTGAATATTTTGATCAGATCGCATTTTTTAGTTGATTTTTTTTTCTTCTTCTTCTTCTTCTTCTGTCCTCTTCCTCCTTCTATGTATGATTTTTTTAGGTCCTGCTCAGTATACATACATACATATATACATACATGTGCGTACGTTATCACATATACACACTCACACGGTAGCACACACACACACACAGCCGGCTCTTTCATGTATGTGTGTGTGTGTATGTATATGTATGTGTTGATCATCCCTTCTATCTCCCTTCCCTTCCCTTCCCTTCCCTTCCCTTCCCTTCCCTTCCCTTCCCTTCCCTTCCCTTCCTCGCAATGTCCTTTTTTTCCTCTTTTTTTTTCCTTCTTGGCTTCCCTTCCTGCTTCCTTCTCAGCCAAAGTAAGATAACTTTAACTGTGTATCATCTCCATCTCTCTCTCTCTCTCTCTCTCTCTCTCTCTCTCTCTCTCTCTCTCTCTCTCTCTCTCTCTCTCTCTCTCTCTCTCTCTCTCTCTCTCTCTCTCTCTCGCTCGCTCGCTTCATTTCCTCACAATTAACTTCATGATCGTTTAAATCTACCTTGTGAAGTGTGTACGTGTGTGTGTGTGTGTGTGTGTGTGTGTGTGTGTGTGTGTGTGTGTGTGTGTGTGTGTGTGTGTGTGTGTGGTCTACTGGGCACTCACTGGATGGAGGGGAGAGGGACATCTTGGCACTTGGCACCTGTATAATACCCTTGGCACCACACCTCGACGAGTGCTTTAAATTACCGATCCACCTTTGTCTTCCCTTCCTCCTTGCACAGGTGAACAGACGGACAGGTAACCTCTTCTTAACCTCTTAACGTCACCTAAACATTCAATTAATAGGTTAAGTTAAGTTAGGTTAGGTTAGGTTAGGTTAGCAGGTGAGGTTAGGTTCAGGTAGATGTGTTTTGTGCATTAATTACTCTACTTCAACTTAAACATCGTAATATATTCTCCTATTTTCATTTACTGTAACTGTTTCTCTGTGTGTGTGTGTGTGTGTGTGGGTGTGGGTGTGGGTGTGTGTGTGTGTGTGTGGTGTGTGTCTCGTTATCTCCGCAACAGAGCAACGTATGTATGTAGCAGCCTCCCTTGTCTCTTTAGCTCTCAAGGTCACACGAGGTCACACAGTACAGTAGTGAATGACTTTCGAATTCTGTCACTGTGAGAACGAGTAAGGGAGGAAGAGAGGGAGAGAGAAGAAGGGAGGAAGGAAGAGAGAGAGAAGAAGGGAGGAAGGGAGACAAATAAGGGAAGGGAAAGGAAGGGAGAGAGATAAG